>JAZBGW010001108.1:0-17660 GCA_037464815.1 Mylabris variabilis
AAGTGGCCCACCGGGCATTTGCCCGGTTGCCCGACGGCCCAATCCGCCACTGGGGGACACCTAGGCGGTTTATTGCAGGTGAAAGCGCCCTTTTACAATATTTGGAAATAGGAGAACAGATGTCTACTTACAGAAATTACGTGATATTTAATGAAAACTTACTTTTAATCCACAAAATGTTGATGAAAGATTGGACTATTCTATTAGCTGTAATTTACAAAGGCTTCTTCTAGGTTAACAATTTTGCGTATTCCCTTCAAATTTTTATTGCATCTTTCAAATTTATGAGTAGTAGATTCCTTACTGAAAATTAAGTATTGGGATTCTGTAGCAATGATCTTTCTCAATATTCACAAATTTTACAATTTTTCCTCGGCAAAAGGCAATTAATTTTGCCAAAAGGAAACTATTTTTGTATATAGTTGACTTTGAATTTTTAAAAGTAGTAGATTTTCATTAATTATTGCGTAATTTCCAAAAGTCGAAGTCAATTTCTCAAATTTCCAAGGATCCCAAAAAGGCGCTTTCACCTGCAATAGAGTGCTTAGGTGTTCCCCTTCAAGTTCTTATAACAAATATTTTAATCTTAAGAGGATTCCGGACAAATGTGTCGATTCGGCGTGCGAAAACAGTCAATTTTGATTTTCAATAGATGCTATTTGCGTTGCTATGCACTATCTATCAGATCAAACCAGCAACGTTGTGTTGTTATTGTTGTTGTTTTTATCATCTTGTGTGCAACCTACCGGTTTGATCTGCATAGCAACACAAACATTGAAAATCAATTTTCCAGGCATATTTTCAAAATATTTTCCATTATAATGATATAATTGTGAAGTAGATAAAATATCCCATACTTTTATACCAATCAAGAGGCAAATTAATTAATTTTAATACTTTTTTTCCTGAAACTCACTCAATTTTTCGAAATTCGATTTTGAAAATTATGCATGACATCATGTTTGGATTTTTTTTTAATTTTCTTCAGTTATCAAAAAACTAACAAACATATCGTGAAAATTCTTAAATATTTGGAAAGCTCTTTCAATTTGCTATCTAAATCACTTGATAAATATTGAAAATCGATAATATTCGCTAAGTTTTAGGCAATTATGAAAGAAAATGTACGAAAAAAACAGGGTCTAAGAGTTTTCTCTACCACTCAGAATTTTATCATGGTTTTTCCAAAATAGAAAGCTTTAGAGCATGCACCTTGAAATGCTCTATCCAACGCAAGTCAATTTTTGACATGATCTTAAAAAAACAAGCGAGTAATCGGTGTTTAAACGTTGACTGTTTTCGCACGCCGAATCAACAAACTTCTCCGACTACCCCTTAAGGGCCTATATTATTTATCGTCTATATGGTGCTTGTTTTCTGAGACACGGAAATTCCGTAACCATCGTTAAATCGGGCATTTCACGGTATATCTGACAGTCTTCCATTTTGGAAAATTATCACTAAACTGAAAAGTGCAGAGGAAAAACCTCAGAGCATGTCAAAAATTTTCTTATCTATCTAATTTTAAAGACAAAAAGTTGAACTGTCGCTTTTTAGAAGGCTTATCTATGGATGGAGGACAAACGGTTCCCGAAAAATCCAATTTTGGAAAATCGAAAAAGTCAGAAAACTTTCTTTAATTTTTTTTCAATAATTTTTGCATTTTGATGCAAACGTAGTCTGTTGTGTGTGAACAGTGGTACAACTTTTTATTATTCTCGCAGTTTTAAGAGGCAGCTGCACTATAAAAACCTGCGTATTGCACGCTACTTTAAGGGTATATTTGAACAGAATGCTCAACTTTTGCAGTGGCAACTCTAATACTGGGCAGCAATAATAGCTATGTGTGCACTTAGCTTTAGAATTCTAATAGATGAAATCACTGTTGGATAGACAACCATATATACCGTGTTTTTTTTGTAAAAAAAAATAGGAAAACTATTGATTAGATCAATTCAAAAATAACCTTAAGTATACCCGAATAAAGGAAATCTCCACGATATGAGTTGACAAATAGACTGGAAAATGTCTGGATTTAGGAACAATGCACTTGTTATTGTTCTGCATGCTGTATTGTTTTGTTTTTTTCGGGTTAGTTTTGAATTCCTAAAAATGGAAAAGCACATGTTAGTTGATAAGAAATATTGCATCATTTGATGATATGATTTGTTAGAACTATTGAGAAATAATTGAAATTGAAGGACGAATTGGTCGAATACATTGTAAACGTGTGATTTGTTAGAATTGTTAGCATAGTAATGTTAGTACACAATTTTCTTATTGAAAATCGCTAATAATCGATAAATTTATACTTACAAACTTCGCATTTTATCCCAAGACTCTGTGGGATTTTATTCAAACGTATCAATGGTGTATTGCCAACTATATTCAATACGTTATCATAAATTTTCTCCTCGTGGCGTCTATTAATCGAAATAAACAATATTTAATGTTGGATGAATTAAATATAGAATCGTATACCTACCTTTCAACTTTTGTATGGGGTGATGTGGTTGGATCAGCATCCTTTGTCCAGGTACATTTGATCGGTGCATCCGGCAAATAGAACTTCTCGTTAATCGGCGATACACAACGAATTATTGTTTGCTTGCATGTTTCCGATATATCTTGTTCTTTCGGTGTACAAGGACAACTTACTGTAGCCATTTTTCTACTATTCTACTATATTCTTATTAATGGAATAACGTGGAGAACGTCTAGACAACCACACTGCTGGCTCCCCGGATGCTTATTGATGACTCCACACGCGGGATGTTTGCGTCCGGGTATGGCCGTTGTTAGTTTTATTGTTGTTGTTGTTATTATAGGTTGCCCTCCAATACAGGTTTTTTCAAATTCTTTTCCTTTTATTTCCCCAGCGCCAACTACCCTAATTGGTGGCGAATGGCTGCTGAAGATTTTTCGAACAAAGAACAACGTCACCGTGACAATTTACGATTATTTTTCGGCCTATTCTAAGCTGATCTGTTTTTCGATTTTTGCACCAACAGAACAATTTAAAAAAAGAAAATCAGTTTGATCGGTTTACGCGATTTTTAATTTTATTCAAAAATTTTATCTAATTATTTTTAGAAACTGAACGAGGTCATTATTGCTAATTTTTTTATTTATTAATCACATAAAATATTGAAACAAATTAAACATAAAAATTGTTATCATTGCGATAATGACGTTATGAATTGGTGATGAAAAAAGACACAAATACACCCCCGGCAAAATTTCATAAATGCCATTAACCCGATAAATCATCTATATTTATATATTTCTCTTTTAAAATTGTAAAATACTTGGAAATTGGACGGAAAAATAAAAACTATAATTTTAAAAATAAACCCAAAAATACAAACTCGATGACAACATTAAATAATACAAAGTCAAATTTGAGTAAAACAAAATAAACTTACATTTCCAAACAAAT
Organism: Mylabris variabilis; assembly: GCA_037464815.1. Taxonomy (NCBI): domain Eukaryota; kingdom Metazoa; phylum Arthropoda; class Insecta; order Coleoptera; family Meloidae; genus Mylabris; species Mylabris variabilis. The sequence continues at coordinate 3,440 of JAZBGW010001108.1, forward strand.
CGAAACAACTCTAGCATGTTTGGAAATAAGAAATAAGGGATGAAATTGGAGCGTTTTCGGTGGGATGTTCCGTATAAAAAAATAGCGCCATTTACGAATTGATCAATCACTAAACTCAATTCTTTCAAATCTGCACAGTGATTGGTTTAAATTAAGTGGGAAATTTGAAACACAACCATAACCTCACTTCACTCATGCCCAAATAAAATAAATCAACAATTATAATCTATAAAATTGTTTTTATTAACCGCAATTCCATTACATAAAGTGTAAAATGGCTTGAACAGCCATGTAGATACAGATAAAGTATGCCACACCCCATGATAGAGCCCTGGCCGGTTGGGGTACAACAACAACAGCATAGACGATTGTGTGTATGATACGTGCAATTGTAAATACACGGAATAATAATGTTGCCCAAGCTACACCTGGATTTGTTAACAAATACAGAAAACTAACAACGAAAAATACGGTGATGTTCTCCAAATCGTTACGGTGTGCCCTGAAATGTCTACGTATTAAAATTTTGTTAAGATGCTAAATGGACGATTTAGATACCTGCGAACTCGTTCAACATTCTCATCAACACGTGGCTTGACTTTCATATTAACGGCATCCTCTGGATTTGCAAAAGCCTGTAATTGCAATTATGGTTCAATATTAAAATGTTTTATGTGATTCTAGTGAATTGAGAACCTTATTTTTGAAACGTTGTCTACCGGTCAATAGAGACATAATTAGCATTTTTAAAGCCAAAATGGCACAATAGAAACAATAAGCTCTAAAAAGGGGGTTTTCTAAGTCCAAAGCAACCATAATTGTTTTAAGACAGGTGAAATTGGACGTACTAACTAAGATATATCCAACAACTAAATACACGTTATTAAATTAATGATAACCGGTTGTTGTTTTTCCAATTGCATGCCATGAGTTGTATTATGACTTATGACTTGTGAGAACTGAATAGTGCATTTATGGTACAAGGTTCAAGGATCTTAAGTGCCATCGATAATTATTTTAAAAACATCACAAATTTCGAAATAATACTCTATGAACTACAAATAATCAATATTTTTGTTTGATTATCAATAACCATTTACCTTGTGTTTCATGCGTTGTAAAGCCGTTAAAATAGCCATAAATAGCATTTTTATTGCCAGAATAGAGCAATAAAATCCATATATACGCAATAATTCGGTATTTATTTGTAGATTTTCAACAACTTGAGCCATTTTCTATTGTTGTTCTAAACAATCAACAATTGCTTCGCCGGGACGATTATTGTATTTATAAGAATGATTGTGTCAAACAGATGCAAATGCAACTGACGTGTCCTAACTTAAATGGACAATGAACGGCAATTTATTTCGATTAAATTTAGAAGTTGATAAATTTTTATAAACTAAAGCAGGAAGTTACAACTGGATGGATATTTGGTTGCATAACCGCATAAACATAAAATCATCCTCAGTAGGAGCAGTCTTTATTATAAACAATTTGATTCAAATACATCGAATCTTCAATATGGTCTATGTAGTGGCTGGCCGGGTGGCGGAGTGGTCATTTGGTAGAAAGGGGCGCCAGGTGGCGGCATCGGTGGAAACGGTGGTGGGTGGGTGACATACGGTGGGAAAACACTCGGTGGTGCACCCATATGGTGTGGTGGCGGAGGCGGCAATGGTGGTGGTGGTGGCGGCGGTGGTGGAGCACCCGGTGGTTGGGATATTGGTACAGGATAACCGCCGGGATATCCAGGTGGCACCGGTGGCGGAGGACCGCCAGGGTATGTCGTCTGGTAGGTGTATTGTGATATATCCGGCGGTGGTGGTTGTTGTAGTGGTTGCGTTACTTTTACAATATCAGATTTATCGTTATTGTTATTGATGTTTGCAGGTTTCTTTGTTGCATTAATTGTTGAATGTGAATTCGGACGTGGTGGTAATGGTGGACTATCTGGCGGTTGTGTTGTTGTCGGTTGTGAGTATAAATCGAGTACTTGATGGCAAATATCTTCGAGTAGATCCATTGTTATATCTTCGACGAACATATCCCACCAACGGATATGTTTAGGTGTACGACCTATCCAATCAACGACTTCGAATTGGCTTAATTTACCAGCTAAGTAAATTAAGGCAACAGCAATTATTTCTGGCTCCCATTGGAGGCATAGCGTTGTACATAAACTATCATTTACGAAATTCCAAGCCATTTGTACCATCTTCTGTAATTTATTCTTATCACCTTTCAGACATTTCGCATACTTTAATAGATAACTGTATGGATGTTCCACTTGTAGATCGAATTTAATTGTTTGAAGCAGAATTCTTTCAAGTGTCATCACCTGTAAAGACCAAACTTTTTTTTAATTTACAATCATATTGAAATTTTCGTAATTTACTTCTTCTTTAGGATCTTCACCGAATGTGGCGAATTTCTGATCAGATAATAGACTACGTGCTGTTTTTATAATATCTTTACATTTTTTGGGAGTTTCCTCAACTTTACCAGCTAGAAATAAACAACAACAAGCTGTGACATAACGTGGAAATTGACGAAATGAATGAAACATATAGAAACGATGGAAATAAACAACACCAGTGGCCGTTGTATTATAACCAAGATCCATTTTAACACCTATACTCATTATAAAACGCGCCCCTAAAATTTAGTTTTCCTCGATTAAGATTAATACAGTCTTACCGTTGAAAATTTCAACCTTCTTTACGGTATCGCATTTCAGTTTCATAATCAATCCCATCCTGGATTGATGGTGTATTTTTTAATTCTTTTTTATCGTAATACCAACCGGGCATTTTGTTTATCAATTTTTATAACTTTTTTGGACATTTATTAACATTCAACATAACCTCAAATGCTCTTGTCAACTCTGTAGTGAAGTTGGCAAATATACCGGGTCATCTAAATCAAAAATTAAATATACAAAAAAAAACTTTAATTTTAACAAATACCCATCACAGAATTTGCATTCGATATTCGGTAAATGTTTCATTTACAGGTTTTTGCCGATACTCACTCTATTGTTACGAAATTTTACATAAAGTCTCAAAATCACACAGAATTCATATCTAACTGCGCCTAATCGAAATTTTGGCCCTAAAGTCCTTAAAATGTGTTCTTCGTCCTGACCGATTACAGCGCTTACAATTTTCTCGGTTTAACAGCGTTGACGCTCAAAATTGACATTTGTTTGGCTGCGTTGCCACTTAAACGGTGGGTTGGTGTAGGCAACCCAACATACACCAACCAAAATGAGGACTTCGAAGGTAAAATTAGGTACACTTACAATTAGAAATAGATTCTATGGAGTTTTTGAGCTAGTGTGTGAAATTTCATAACTATCAAGTAAGTATTGGCAAAAGCCCCTAAAATAAACATTTACCCGTTATTCAAACCAACAAATTATGAATTTCAAAATGGTCGATGGTGTGGTAGTGGTGGCGGATGCGGTGTTGGCGGCTGGCTCGGTGGCGGCTGCGGTGGCATTGGATAGAACGGCGCCATTGGTGGGAATGGTGGTGGATGTGTTACATATGGCGGAAATACCGTCGGTGCACTCATATGAGGAGGAGGTGGTGGCGGTGGTGGTCCACCCATATGCGGTGGCACCGGTGGTGGATACCCTGGAAACGATGAAACTGGTGGCGGTACAGCAGTGAAACTTTGGTACGGATAAGGTGGCATTTCAGTAGGTGGTGGAGGCAATTTATTCGCAACTGGTGGCGGTGGTATAACATCTGGAGGCACTTGTGGTATATCTTGACCGTTTGTTGTTTTTTTCGTACACATTTGTTGTACTGGTATTGGTAATGTTGTTGTAACTATCGGTGTATTTGGTATTGTTGTTACTGTTGCTAAGGCTGTTGTTGTAGGCCGTGGTGGTAATGGAGGACTGTCTGGTGGTTGATCAGCCGTTGGATGTGTATACAAATCGAGAACTTGATGGCAAATATCCTCCAATAAATTCATCGTTATATCTTCGATAAACATATCCCACCAACGTAGATGTTTAGGTGTCCGGTCGATCCAATCAACAACTTCAAATTGACTCAATTTCCCAGCTAAATACATTAGGGCTACAGCAATAACTTCAGGCTCCCATTGTAGACACAATGTCGTACACAAACTATCATTAACAAAAGTCCAAGCCATTTGGAGCATTTTCTCCAATTTATTCTTATCACCTTTTAGACATTTAGCATACTTTACTAAATAACCATACGGATGGTCTACTTGTAAATCAAATTTAATCGTCTGTAATAAAATCCTCTCCAATGTCATTACCTAGAATTAAATATTAATTGATGTTTGATAAAAATACAATCAACACTTTTTCTATTAGATACCTCTTCTTTTGGATCATTACCGAACGTTGAGAATTTCTGATCCGATAATAAACTACGTGCTTCTTTTATAATGTCACGACATTTCTTTGGTGTTTCCTCAACTTTACCAGCTAGAAATAAGCAACAACATGCTGTAACATATCGGGGAAATTGACGGAACGAATGAAACATATAGAAACGATGGAAATATACAGCACCCGTTGCTGTAGTTTGACAACCTAAATCCATCTTTTGTCCAACATTTATTATAAATCTAACACCTAAAACAAACAAAATTATCAAAATTTATCCTATTGGGGAATACTTTTATACCCTCTTTACGATATCTGGTTTCAGTCTCATAATCAATACCATCTCTAATTGATGGTGTATTCCTTAATTGTTTTTTATCGTAATACCAATTTGGCATTTTATTTTCTTAACAAACTAAATTTTTATAAAAAGTTCATCTGAAAGTTGTAAGCACCGATAAAATTTTAACTATTTTAGGTTAACTGAGCTAATTGTGACAATTGTATGTCTAATAGAAGCTCCAATACTTTATTTCAGCTATTACGACCAAAATAATTAAGAAATAATTTATTGTATAATTTCATTTGTCAAGATTATTTAATAAAAGCTATTCAGGCGTACAACGAATTAGATAAAATGCAAATATTTACAATTATCCCATTTAAAATTGAGATAAGAGCTATTAATAGTCAATCTCTAAGTAAATTTCTAGTGACGGTGTTGTTTCTAGGGGATTTTTTTTGTTATATTTACTTTTTTTTCAACCGGAAAAATGGCCGACGAAGTAAATTTGGCCCAAACGGCAGAAGCCGGTGGTGATACAATTTTTGGGAAGATTTTACGTAAAGAAATTCCATGCAATTTTATTTATGAAGATAATCTCGTAAGTTAATTATTTACTTGATAAGAGTAGAGCTTTGTGAGGATTCTGTCAGTTATTCATGAGTACAATTTTGCTAATTGAATTCGAAAAAAAACACCAACCCCTGCACGGTTCGGGCGGTGTGATAGGAGCACAAGTGTTATCGCAACGTCGACAGTAATTCTTCATATTGTTGTTGGAGTTGACTCAGAATCCCCGAAAGCCTGACTCTGACATTTGTTTAAATCTAAATGAACGATTTATTTTAAATTCCATAATTTTCAGTGTGTGGCTTTTGATGATATTAACCCCCAAGCACCGGTACATTTTTTAGTAATTCCACGTAAATCAATTGCACAATTATCAAAGGCTGACGATGACGATGAAGCTCTATTGGGTCATTTATTGATTGTCGCCAAGAAAATTGCCCAAAAGAGGAATTTAAAGAATGGTTTCCGTGTTGTGATTAATGATGGACCAATTGGGGCACAATCTGTTTATCATTTACATATACATGTTTTGTCTGGACGACAAATGCACTGGCCACCAGGCTAAAAATAAATTAATTCAAATTTTCAGTACCCCGAAATAGTGGTAGTTTTTAGTTTTGCTTTTCTTAAATTTGTGTAGAAACTGGGAAGAAAATAAAGGGAATAAGTATGACAATTTGAATTTCGATAAATTAACGCTTATATACTTTTTTCTTCTGCAAAGTAAGATACACAGAATTTTGGTAATTTGTTTGTTATTACAAACTATATACTCAAACAAAAAAAAATTAACATCACTTCTGATGGACAACATATTTTTTTTATAAAAAGATTTAAAATAAAAACTAGCTACTACATGCGACAATAATACACACAAGTATAAAGAAGTAATGAAGAAAAATCAATATTTATGATAAAAACAACTGTTGTTACTGCTGCAAATAGTTTGCAATTTAAACTATTCCACTCATAAGACATTCACACACCCATACTTTCATTAAAGCACCATTTTTCTAGATATTTTCTTTTATATAAAATTTATCCGACAATTTTGATCAATTAGTGAGGCCAGCTCAATGTTTTTTCACAAACTACAATCTCAAAATTCCCATTTTTTTGCTTAGTAAAAAATTTAAAATGTTTTCACACAAGCTAAAACGATTAAAATTTGCAACACTAACAACCAACACTCTCAACTCACGACAATGTTTAGAAAATTGAAGAGAAATATAATTTTTGAATTGCTTAATTGTAATTTCGTATAAAGCTAAAATAGTAACTTTCGTAATGTTTTCTAAAATAATAATATAATAAAATTAATCGAATATTTGATTGCAACAAGGTCGAATATTTGATTTTCAGACTTTTTCAAAGAGAAAAAGAAAACTAATAATGGAAAAGAAACAACAAAAGATTCATTCAATCATCTCATTCGGACATTCACACAAACAAAAATTCGTCTTAAATTTTATGTTTAAGACATTGAACTGCATGGTAAGCGCGGCGAACCCATTTGTGTCAATACACGATCCAACCATTGTAAAGGTCCATTTAAATGTAATTCAATCCAACACGGTGTTGAGGTAACCGTCTGCCGTCTACAATTTTAATTTAATTTAATTGATATTTTATGATTTATATTTGAAAGATTTACCGGTATTCAGCACCCCAACCTTTAACAAACGACATTCGTATTGTACACATTCTTGTCAATTGATAAACAGCCTCAAAACCTTGACTAACTGATTGCGATAATAATGCAGCAAATTCTTGATTATTGAAAATTTTCAAATTACATCCAGGTGGTATTTTGCATACAGTAGCTGGATGCCAACCGTATCGTTGATTACAATTCGGTGATTGTACGAAGATACTTGAATCGCTTAGACATTCGGCGAAAACTTCTCCACCTAAAATTAATTATAAAAATATCAACATTTTTTTTTTGTTTTTCTATTAATTGTAACAATTTTACCGATATAATACAGTCTTACTCCCTTTCCTATATGCCGTCTAGTTTGTTCAACAACAGTATTTCGGTTAACATTCGACAATAAACCCAAACAGAATCGTTCCGAATTACTGGGATCAGTAAAACCATCAACAGTAATTGATGGTTGACTTGCATGGAAAGTTTCACCGACTCGTGTATTTAATTCATAATAACTGATACTACACCAGAAGGCAGGTTCACAATAGAGGACCGGTTGGGCATCCACTGGAGGGCTGGGAGTGATACGGGACATACCTTACAAATAAAAAAGAAATTTTATTTTAATGATATTCAACGTATTGTGCTCGAAATGTCGAACATTAAAGCGAGAAAATCATAAAAAATTCAATACTGATGAGATAATTCCAATATGCAAAGAATAACACATACCACTTTCTTTTTATTATGAAAAATAACGGTTTTAAAGAACAAATCGTCGATCTATTAATAAAAATTCCCCACTAAAATTTATCAATAATCGTAAAGTGAAAGGTATATTTATTTTTTTTAGAAAATGTTTATAAAAGTATTCTTACCGTAGTTTGTTGTTAATTAGAATGATTGGCATAAAATTTTGATTTTCATCACCAAATCAGGTGATGATTAGAATTAAAAGAAAGTCAAAAAATATTTCGACCACACACATACAAACACAAATACGCACAATACATACAAGTTAAAAAGAAAGAGATAGATATTAATGTGTGTGTTGTTTATGTATGTGACCTTGATTAAAATTTTCAATTTTATTTCAGCCCAAATTCTTCTAAATTTTCAATATAGACTTACTCATATTATCATTAGGATCAATAGGATCTCCATCCTCAGACATATAGCCGGGTGGTGGTGTCTCAGTTGGTGGGGCAGCATTATGTGGTGATTCCATATTAGTTGGGGCACCATTTGGACAAATTCCAACAGAATCCATATAGCCTCCAGTATGTTGCATATGTAAACTATATTTATAAATGTGTGGATTTTTATTTTTGTCGAAATAATTATTGTTGTTATTGTTGATAATTACCCTAAACTATTTGTATTGTGTGGAAATGATGTATTCTCTGGTACTGATGTACTTAAATCTTCTAATGAATGTGGAAATAGATTATTTTCATCGCCCAATGTGTGTCGAGGTACTAAAATTGCTGGCAATGCTGTTCGGGACAAAACAAAAGCAAACAAAAAAAATTATAGATTGACAGACAGTTTCAAAAAAAGAAATAAGAAAGGTCACAATGAATTTGTAATATTGTTGTTTATAAATAATTATAATAGAATGAATTGTATTGGTCTGACCAAGAAAGAAAGAGGAACAGAAAATGGAGATTAGGCCAACAAACCTGGACTTTCAATTCTTGTATAATGATAGGGATTAATGCAGACTTCCTCTTTTTTCAATGTGTAAGCGTATTCACAATGATCCAATGCACGTAATTCATGATGTGATTGTAATTCCGGCCATCTCCATAAACGGCAATAGATAACATGGGGTAAGCCTTTACGTTGCTGTTGTACATTGCCCAATTCAGCACTTGGACGAACTCTAGAAAAAAACAAACAAAAAACATCAACAATGAAAAAACATTCAATTTTTGTTGGAATTTATACAAATAGAACGAATTTTTGTATGTCTAAACGCATATTTTGCAGACATTAGGGTAGGTCAACAAGCCAGACACAGTGGAGTAAGGGGGACGGACGCGACACGAACACAAATCCATAATATGACCTTAAACTTCAGGTACATACAGACGCTCAAACACACTCACACTGTCTCTCTCGCTTGCCCTAAAACTACAATCATCTACCTCTTTCTATCTTTCATCAATTTCAAAATCTACACAGGCACACATATACACGATATTCTACCTAGGTATTGTGACGCATTTTGTATTGTGATTTTGTGATGATATAGCCCGTTCTAATTCTTCTAATGCACCAGATTTTTTCAATTTCTTCACTAAACTCTTTACAGCTTTCTCACACCATTTATCATCAGTATCTGTACCTTTTTTCCAACCTAATAAACGTTTAACAACTGGTGGTGTAAATGATGGTAACATTCCACTCATCACATTAATAATTAATAATAATAATAAAACAAAGAATAATCACAAATTAATATATCAAAGTCACAATTACAAATTAATTAATGATACTATTAAATTTATTGTAATTTTCGTTTTTTTTTTTACTTAATATATAAATCGATTATTTTTTGTCTAAATTATTGCTCTGCTACTGCCATATTGTTCATTGACAGCAGGACGTTGATTTGTCAAATCCACTAAGCTATCAAAGACATGCTATGACTATCATTGTCTCCTTCTAATATATGACATAATAATTAATTAAATTGTTTCGTAGATGCGTTCTGGCTGTTCAAAGGCCGAACTAGTAAAATGCGCATGCACTAATTTAACCGTTGTCAAACCAGCGGCGTACATTTATTGTCAAATTAACTTATCCGTTTATTATGAATTTATTGAAAATAAAGACTGCGAATAAAAAAGATACGATTAAAATTAAAGTTTAATTGTTGCACCCCATTCTTCAACGAATAAATTTCAATGCTCACCATTTCCGGTGTATATTGTGTTGCCTATATCAAACAAAGCTGTAATGGACATTTCTTTTTTTTTTCAAAAAAAAACACAAATTATTTTGCTTCTTCTATAGTATTCTGGCTAATTTGTCTGAATTATCCTAATATCGATAATTACGAATAGAATTAAAAGAAGTAAAATTTAATGGTAGGAAACTATGTGACAACAGTGTTGTAGAGTTACTTGTATAGAAAACTGTAATGTTGTGTAGAGATGTCGCCGTCGACAATTCGATGATGTTCCGTTTTTTCTTCTCTTGTGGATTAGTAAAAGATGGAAAAATCGGACGCTGTTTTTAGATCAGTTTATTTGACAACATGGCGCCGGTGTATCACAGTCGACTTTGACAACACTAAAAGTTTATAACAAAATATTTGTTTTTTTTATTATAAATTATTAAATATTTATAAACAATATAAAGATTTGATAGAAATAATCAAAAACGGAAAATAACAATAATCAAAAAATGGATTTTAGTTAATAGTTTAATTAAAAAACAACTTGAAAGAAAAATAAACAAAGTAGTCGGGGGTGATTGTTTTTTTGTTTCTTTCGCGAAGAAAAAAATCAAGTTTTTCCAAATTAATTAATTGATCAAATAATTAAATTTGTGCCCCATGTAAATAAATAACAACAACAATGATTCGAACAAACGGTGTATGTTTCTATACGAGTTGTAAATCCAGTTTAATATTGTTTGCAATTATTTTAACTGTGATTTGGAGACAAGCACAAGGTAAATGAAATTTTTCAATTCCGTTTATGTAAGCAACATGTTTTTTTAAATCATTCTTATTAATTACTGATAAGGTATTTTTGTTTTTTTCCAATTGTAATTGATAGAAAATTGAGGAAATTTTCGTTTATGATTGATTTGAAAATTAAATCTGTGTGTTATCAATAAAATATTGAAGCTTGTTTGTTACATTAGATATTGTTATCAATGGTTAAAGTTATTATAACAATATTGCTTTTTTGTGGCCCATTTTTAGATACAATTGATAATTGTTGATCTATTTTATTAAATACGTCGTCTATATTGTAACAATAGAAGGCCATTATTATTATTATTATTGTTGATGAAGAAATCACTCGTATGTCGTTTATTTATATTTGTTATGTAAACATTGCTATTTTTGTGGAACCAATCAGTCTGTGGATAAAATCGGATTTTGTCTATCGTTGTAACAAATTTTGAATGGGATTATTTAAACAACTACTACAACAAAAAAGCTCAACTTTTTTATCTGCTAATATCGGCTTTTTCTTTGTGTACAACTGGATTCTAGTATAAGTTAATTTAAATTGCAAAATTTACTACTAATTAGTATATGACCGATAATGATTACGAAATAATCAATTTCGATAAAAAGCAACTATTAATGATGTAAACTTGTTATTAAAACTAAATTAAGTTTATATTAGTCAAAGGAATTTCAAATTATGTTTTTTGTTATGTTTTTGCTATCCTATTATCGAATGAAGAGTTACGAAATCCGGTTTCATTAATAAAATTTCCAGATTATGAATTGTCATCAAGTCATCATATACAGTACGTGCAAAATTAGGATCCATACATTGGCACTAGACAAATAAGTCATGAAACAGCATTAAAAAAGATGAAATAATGTGTATAAGAGGGTTGTCATAGAGGTGATCTTATTTGCGTTCAAATAAAACCATCCCTGTTGGAAAATCTTGTTGTCGATCACGCTAAACATTCCAATTAGAGTATTTAAAATAGGCATTTTTGTGGGGTTTCTTTTCATTCGCTTTGGTAAACATCATTAAATACTATTGTAGAATATTGTTGTAGTTATTTGTGATTAAATAATTTCATCAAATATTCAAATAATTCTGTTTACTGGCATGTAATTTGTTTTGTTTGATAATCGAAATTGTGATTAAATTTTATGAAACAATACATGTTTGATTTACTGTTAATTCGATTTGATTGTTCTAAATGAAACAATTTGAATTACTTCAAAACTATAGGATAAATAGATATTTAACTCATGTTTATAAAAATTGCCGTAAATTAAGGGTAGTCGACGAGGTATGATTTGAACGGGTATCCACAAGAGAACGAATTCGTCGTTTTGAGCAAAAAAGCTAATGGATTTTGGGAAAAAATGCAGAAAAAACACATCACCATTACATAGAAATGTAGTTAAAATTCGCAATTCTGCATAGGTCTTTCTAAAAGAAAAAAGTAAATTGGAAACGGTCCACCGCCAAATTTTTCTTCATAAATTCATCCATGCTTTTTAGGATAAAATGCTTTTTTATAAAATTCATTTAATTCTTGTTAGTATTCATTCAAAAAATGACAGGATTGTTTTATTAAAATCCGAGGTAATTAGGGTTTATGAGCCTAAATTTATAACAAAGACAGTCGGTATTTTTTTTCATTAATAAATTGATGTAAGAATAATGATTAGAAGGTTTTATGATAAGTACTTTTGACACAAATTTTCATAATTCAATATAATGATCTCTTTGACGTGAAAATTAATTAATTATTATGAAATTAGAAATATATTAAATTCTGTATTAAGGCCCCCCTGCATTACGTCTTTTTAGATTCGGTGTCTGAAAATATACCAGTTTTTAATTATCGATATTTCGCTTGTTTTCTACGATATTGAAACATCGTTACCAGCATTGAGTCGGGCATTTCACTAAACATTGGAGGGTATTTTCGGTTTCGGAAAATTGTGACGACATTCTGGATTAGATACAGAGGAAAATCTTGGAGCATGTTGATTATTTTGCACGATTTTAAAGAAGAAAAATTGTTCGATAACTTGGTTGAAAGGTTATCGATGGAAGAAAAATCCATTTTTGGAAAATCAAAAAACTTAGGTAGTCTTGGCGCTTAACTTTTTTGATTTTTCAAAATTGGACAGATGAAATTCTAATCACATAAAGAAGTGATATAAATGAAACTTATACAAAATCTTTTTTCCGATGTTTTAGTAGTTCTAAGTTTGTTATTCAAGTTCAGAATTTAATAAGAAACTTTTCTCATAAAGTTTGCTGTTCTTACGTTGATTTTTTAATTGTAGCTTGGATAGAAGACTTGCAATACACTTCCAGACTTTCTTATAGACTTGCTAGAAAAGTCTGTCCAATATATCGAATAAAAATGTAAATTTATTTGAGCGTTCAAGTGAAGTTCTGCATTTTTTGTTTAAATACTCAAATACGTTACTATTTACCAAAATTTGTTGAATGTTTTACTACTTTCGTTCCAGAATAAGTGTCAAGTTTATGTATTTCGCACAGATTATTGTTGCGAAAAATACTAGCACATTTTCTAATTTTTTTTCCTATGTTTGACTCTTTAGGACAATATAAAAGTTTACCTTCATAAAAATAGGACACTTATTTTGGAACGGAGGCAACAATTATATCTGATATTTAATCGAAAATATCGAGTATAAATAGACATAAATTGTCTCTAAAGTTGGGCTACTTATGCTGTTAATTTCAACTAAAATTAATTATGTATTTGAAGTCTTAAAATTGACCGGTTGTACCTAATTCAAAATATGTTATCGTTTCGATCATAATCAGATTAAAATTTAAAACTATCTAGAATCTAAACTAGTCTGTAGAAATTTTATATTATAATATCAAAACAATTAAAATCTGTTTGTAAATGAAGGTATCTATACAGTTATCGATCAAGATTTAAATTGATAGGTTGCCATCATCTACTTTGATGTTATTATTTTTTTATTGCTTACATGATGTTTAATTAATACAGTTAATGTCTATAATTTTCTATATGTTTAGAAAATTAACTATCATCGACCTCGATCACAAAAAAAAAATTATGAATTTCTTTCGACAAACTAAGCAACCAATTATGTGGGCGAAATATTCTGCGCTATTTTTTTAAAGTATTGAAAACATTGATTTAATTAAGGTTATCTGTTGGAATTATTAAAATTAATATTTTTATTTATAATTTGCTTAATTAGTTTACACAATACACTCTTTTTTGACTAATTGTATTTAAATATTATGAATGCAGGAAATGCTTACTTATTTGAGGCCAGAAATATGTTTTTCTTTTGAATTTCTACTTGTTTTTAATTATGATCTTATTAATTAAAAGAAAATTAACAAGTAAATAATAAATAGTTCATTATTTTAGTGATTGTATCCTAGAGGCAGTTATTCGTGAGTTTTTTTGGTATAAATATATACATATTTTACCATTTACAGCTTACAGATATGGTAGAAAGCTTTTCTATATGTATAGTCTTTACAGAGGATAAACTCGTTCATCAGTTTCTATTGAAAGTTGAAAATTTTAAGTAATCTACATTCTATAAATTTATAGTAATAGTTATTTACGTTACAAGTCCGGTAGGTTACTTGTA
>JAZBGW010001109.1:3823-17655 GCA_037464815.1 Mylabris variabilis
TAGGCCGAAGATCAATCTGGCCACCATATCTAATTGTGGGTGATCGTTAACCGAAATTGCAGATTCCAATATCAATAATAGCCTATGGCTTGTTCATAGCATTGATTTGTGTGAAGTTGGAACAGATTGTGATTGCGCTGAGTATTGTTTGAGACTGATTGTTGTTGTTTAGCGGGATTTATTTGTCATTTGTATAACAGAAATTCATGTATAGGTGGTACTCTCTTTCTCTCTCTTTCTCACCCTTAAAATCTACCATATTCGAAACCAACGTCCCTAGCACTACAGGTTATTATTTATATTCGATAATTTACGATCAACTGAATTAAACTTTGTTATTTATGATGGGTGGGCGTTGTTTCGAATTTTGTAAATGATTGTGTTAGCGATCACAACAACGAATCGGTGTTCATTTAATAATATCCGTATTTTATAAATGCGAAATAGGCTAATTATCTCAGTGGTAATAGGTGAATGGAGGAGAATTTGAAAATATTTCTAACTCAACTGGAATTAATTCATTTCAAATATCTGTTGGTGTTTCAATTTCTACCATTTATAACAATCGTCATTTTAAACTTGTCCTCTTTTCACTGTTTACTCTTCAACTTCTCAACATTAACAATAAAACAGCTGCAATGAATGTGTGGCTGTTAATTCACTCTTGTGAAAGCGGTAGAATTATAACAGATTCAATGGTCATCTGCGTCCATATTTTTCAGGCAGTATTAAAATTGTTCAAATTCTAGTTCGAGTTTGAAGCCCAGAGGCGACAGTTGTAACTAGAAACACTCTCTCTTTCGGTGTGTAATTTCAGCGGATCCTTTACATATATCAGGCCCAGGGCAGATGTTCTAATGGCTCATATACAGGGGCGGACTGGACGTTTGGGCGATCGGGCAATCGCCCGATCGGCCGCCGCTAGTACGGCCACCATCACTTTGTGGTAATCCAATCGTTTACAAATCAGGGCCGGCGCTATAATTTGCGACGCCTTATGCAAACTAAGCAGTGTCTTGTCTCATATGAAAATTGGAAACATTCTGATTTACTGCACTATTGGTTTTGAGGGCTTCTAATATAGAAAATCGTCCACGTCCCAGTATTTCTTCCTCTACTTAAGCTCGCCTTAAATCATGCTAACGTTAAGCTTACACACATTTGGATAAGGGTCTGCCTTCACACAAATGCCTGTAAATTCAGGCTTACGTCGATTTAAGCAAAGGTCTTGCTAAGGCGATTTTAAGTAGGGGAAGGAAAACCGAGATTAACTGTTCAAAAATTGATTATTTAGAACCACTGTACTTTAAAATCTATGATTGAGCTCTAAGAATTGTATAAAGATGCTTAAATCTTCTCCTTTCAATAATTTAATAGAGATTTTTTTCAAAACATTGATATGTAATTTATGACGGAATCTTTCAAAAATCTAGAATCAAAGTTGAGAATACAGCTCAAAAATTGTCTAAAAATCCCCAAAATTGAATTCTCACTATTATTTAATACTTGATAGTTGATTAAAAATGTGTGATTTAGGCGAAAATTTTTCTAGAATTAATTAAATTAGAAGACTAGAATTAATCCCTTGGACTACCATTTAATTTCTAAAAAGCTAGGTCAGTTATTCGCGTTAAGCAGGACCAGTGGTTATCATTTTTGGCCCGATCGTCTTAATTTGCAAAAATTTCTAATCTACGAATTGAAAAATCAATCAAAAGTGTCCCAATAGATTTTTTATGCCACTACAAGAATTCACTAAAAATCAATGTTTTGCAATTTTTTTGTAATCCTAAGCTAAAGGTCAAGAATTTAGTTCAAAAAATGGTCTAAAAGTTTCTAAATCGTTTCCTTTTTACAGCCCAAAAACATTTTTTTTTAGGAAGTGATGATTTATGACGAAAATAGCTACTTTGAAATCTAGTCCAGACGTTGAGACTAAACTTGCCTTTGACTTTTTAGGAGCAAGATAATAACTCAAAATGAAAACGTGTCAAAACTTGTATTTGTAACTAGAAAATTTTCCTCAAAAAGTAACCAGAAGCGTTGAAATCGTCTCTTCTACACGATTGATTCGCAAAATTCGATTGAAACTAATTATTTAGCGAAAAAATGTATTGAGATATCAAAAGTTCGGCTTTAAAATTAAAACATGCAAAAAATAAGAACTCAATTCTCTGAATTCGTGGGCTTTTATGCCATTGTTTAGTTGGAACACCCATCAATTAATTGGAAACACTTGAAATAATTGTTACAGTTGCATTTCATGTATTATTGTCAATCTAGCCTTGTCCGAACGATAACAGTAAATGTTCTTGAATTGAAACCCTTTTATCTGATTAACCAGGTAATTATCGGCTGAAATATTCATAAAGCTTTCAGTATATAATACAATTTTTGATTTTGTCCGACGTGAAATGGCGCTGACATACTCTTCGGTAATTTAATGCTCGTCAAAAATGACAGCCTTATACGAGGTAGAAAAAAAATCGAGTTTATTGGTGATTACTATATTCCGATTTTTCGATCGATAGTTATTCTCGTTGTTTTTTGCAGCTTTAAAATTTGCACGAAACGAAAATGTGGCCATTAGAAAAAACAGAATTTACCTTTTGTTTTACAATTCGTGTGTACCTATGTAAAATCAGCAACGTCTACTCCTATAGTGTTGGTTTTTTTTTAATTGAAATCCTACAAGGTAAATAAATCAAATTGACTACATCAGCATGACAATGCATTATAATGATTGATTGCGAACTTATCAGTTTTGCGCGGCCCTTCTGAAATTGTGTTCTTTGCATGTAGTGTAGCTTTTGCGTTTCCAATTAGTTTCTTGTTTGCATACAGATCGAATATGTGTTTTTACTTTGAACATAAAATAAATGTAGGCAAATTTATGCACATGACTGTTTATATTTTTCTTTACCACACACAATTTTCTTTAACTCACATTGTATTATTTTCATCAATTTGTATTTTATTCGTGTGTTGATCAACTATTACCGTGGTACGTTTTCCAATTTCCTATCGTCACCCTCAATATATTTTCATTGGATCGTCCGTGCGGAAATCAACTGCAAATATGTATTCCAATGAAACAAATAATACAACACGTACATTATACAATGATAGAGAATAGCACAGTAAAGGGAGTAGAATTGTAAATTGTTGGAAATCAAATTAAACGACTTGTATGCAAAGTGTTGTTAATAACGTCTTGCACGACAGCAACGACGACAACTACCACCATAACGCAGAAGGAAACAAGACGATGGCGACGCTAACGCCAAGGGCGCTAGCTTTGCACACGGATCACGTGCATGGGATAATATCATCCCGGCTTGAAGCTACCTATTTATTACGCGACGTCGTGCATCCAATGTTATTATCAAGCTATATACGTACCTGGATAAGAGGGAGGAATAAGTGGTTTGAAATTTCTATTTACTTTGGTCTAAAGGTGATGTCGAAGGTGGAAACCGTACACAATCGATGAGGTGATTTCTGTCAACCGCATGAAAACATTAAAATTTCCAACGATAGCTTGAAACGTAAACACTCAAGTTGCTCTTAAATACATTTGTGCTTCCATTAACCTGTCTGAGTGTCAAATATGTTTATGCATTTAAATGGAAAGAAACACGGTCGCTTTATCAATAAAGCACTTGGAATTGGTTGGATGTATAAAGTGTGGACGCGAACACGGAGTTTAACAAATAGATCGACTCAATCAAAATGATATTCTTTAAATATTAAAGTGTTGAGCCGCGGAATGTTGCCGTTTACCACCGGAACAAAGTCAATTTTACCGACACTGACAAAGTAATCTACTTTATCATTTTCTATCTACCTTCCCGCTCCTGTGTTGGTTTTGTAAATAATTTTTAGTATTTGTACAAGCTGACACAATGCAAATTGTCCATGGAGATGATGAACGAACAAACACACAAACACACGCACACACACACAGGCCGGTTCATTAATGAAGTAGTTTTAATCTTTCCGTACCTCCGAATTTCAAATGTCATCATCATCATCATCATCATCATCATCATCATCATTATCATTTCCATAAAAGCTTCATTAAGAAATGGAAACGATCCATTATCAAGGAAAGAATCAAGTGTCATTAATTTTCTATTTTAAAGTGTGAATGGCGGAAAAGAAGAATGTTTGATGAATTAACTTTGTGCTTCGATAAAGCCCGCTACTGTGGTCGTGTTTTCATTACAATCACTGTCATTATATTACAAACTTACCCAAATAGTTTCTAATTTCTTTCCAGCAATATTCGAGATATTGTTTTGAATTTTGAGACTCATTGTAAAGTTTTCGATTACAATTCAATAGTTTTAAACAAACAAGTCGAGTCAGTTTTTTAATTTGTAAAACATGTTTGTGTACGTCTTCAATTTTTACTTATTGTGAGTGATTTTAGTATAGAATTTGACGTTGTGCTTTCATCGGAAAAGCAAACAAAACGAATAGATCGCCTTTATTTGTGAATCATTTCCAAGCAAAAATTTCGTTCAAATATTTTCCTACAAATCCGCAAATGCTGTTTGTCTTCAATTCTGATAAGATTGCCTCCAATCATCTCTACAAGTGTCTCATCTTCATTACATATCCAAATTTGAAATAAACGATGACGCTATATTATCATTAAGGAGTTTATTCTTGTTATCTGCAATACTTGAACTTAATGGTAGTTTGTAAATAGTTTCCTGATTCCGGTGAGTTTGTATTGTGCTACGCAACTGCACACTAACCAACTTTATGGTTAATCTGAGATAAATAATATATATTGCCATAGTAGCAGCACGAGCAGCAAATTACTTTAATTGTTATAGAATAGGGGGGCACGTGAGCTTTTATTAACTTTAGTATTGTTATCGTCGAAAGTTTGCCTCTACAATAATTCTCGTGTTTTAATCGAATTGTAAAAGCTTCTTTGACCGGAGGACAAGACAACCTGTTTTCTTTTTGTCACCTCCCTCTTCTATTATTCTATTAAATTTGTTTTGTACAAAGGACATCTTTTATTTTTGTACAACTGCAAAGTCTTTTGTTGAGCTTTAGCGTTTCTACACTGTTCTAACTTTATCTCTACTAGCTAACAAATGTGTAGGAAACACGCAGTTTCCTTGTTGATATTCTTATTGTTGGTATTTTGGTTTGAATGAGTTATCTACATCAAACAAGTTTTAAACAGGTCGTAAAATTTGACTTTGTGATATGTATAGTGTCTATATCTAGATCTGCTGGTTTATTACAATCTTTAATAATGTGAAAAAAGCACAAATGGAAACATATTCAAAATATTCAACTCGTTAACTGTACAAAACACACACGTTTATGGAAATTTCGGTTCAACATTCATTTAATGAAAAATTCCTTTATACGGTTCATTTTATCGCAAATATTTCATTGTGTATGTTTACAAAAATTTATTAATTACACACGAATCAAGTAAAACTGTTGATTATGGCCCTCAAAATGGATGATAACAAGTAAACAAATCATTGGACTAGCTGAGAGAAAGAGAGAATTGGGTAAATTCGAGATGGATGTCATAAATTTGATGAGACGACATCGAATCCCATTAAACTACCGGAGCAGAAATCCGGAAAGCTTTCCTCGACCAGGAACTGATGAGTTTGGTATCCAGAATTTATAATGCAGATCTTGCCAAAAGTGCCGCTGCTACTACTACTACTATCACTACTACTGATACTGCTGCTCCTGCTGCTGGTGTTCTTTTTGTTTCAGATCATTAACCGTCCCAAGTGAAAATTTTCAAATTGTTTTAAGGATCCCCATTAAAAATGTTGACTTTTTAGCTATCATGGATCAACACGACATCTAATCTGCATTACAACTGGCAAACGTTGCAATTATTTCTAATGATGGTGCAAATAGAAATTGTAAAACTTGAGTACAATTCGTTTACATAAATTGTCGGTTCTTTGTCTTTCTAAATAGCTAATGGTAACTAAACAAAAGTAACACTTTTTTGTTAAAAACTCCATTAGCCATCATGGCGTAATAATTATAATTATTAAAGAAGAGGTTAAGTTTGCTGATATTTTTTTCTCGTGCATTGTTATCAATGGAGCTGGATGTCAGTGTCTTAATTAATAGTTCTCATAATGTTGAACGATATGGTGGAACTTTTATGAAAGTTGCATGAAATTCTAACGACCATTACAGTTGAACCCGTATCAGGATTAAAAGGATTAGAGTAGTAGGTCTGATAGTTGCAATTTCTCGGTGCTACTTAATCCTCTATCATATCTCTTATTGATTCTGAAATAGTAATTTTGTAATCGAAACTGGCTCACTGAACGATCTCTTTAGAGCTTTAAATCCTTTCTACACATCTATCCATCTTTTGTATCCCTAAAAATTCTTTACTAAAATACAGAGTAGATTTTTATGGGTAAAATCATTATATAACTGATGTTATGCGCTCTTTGATCTCGTCTTACTGACAATAAACATCCTATACTTATATGTTTAGTTTGATGGACTTGATTTTATATTTTTCTCGTACAAAGCAACACACTTTACCAGGAAAAAAACAACTTTAAAGACAGCTTTTAGTCGAAAAATTTAATCACACACAACAAGAAAAGTACATTCGTGTTTCTCTTTTTACTTTCTTTATCGACAATAATGATGGTAATAAAGTAATTTCAGAAGCCATTATTGTACAGTCCTTTAGAAATTTTAATTTAGTAAAGATCTTAAGCAACTTAAAAGTTATATATAGAATCTCTGTAAAGTACTTGGGCCCAAAAACAAAATAAAAGAAGAGATCAATAGTGTTGGCGTATCCTATCAGGACTCGCTAATGCCTGTCTGGGGAACAGTAGAACCCACTGAAAAACAGCTCCGAAAATAGTAAAAGCACAATTGTGGGCGTATCAAATCCTGACATTTTGATTTATTGCACAAATTTCAATTTTAAATTCGCAAACAATCTCGTGTTCTTAATAAACTTGCACCGTGCAAATATGCTTTTTTCTTTCTGTCTCAATTGCCTACATGCCAACCGCATACAGCCAAGCTGACAGATTTCCAAACAACACATTTACAATAGTCGTATGAGAAATAGCGTTTAAAATAAAACAACAAATTGATGGTTCAATTGACAAATAATAAATGTGTAAATAGAAGAGTAATTCTACTCACTCGTATTGTTGATCTTCTTTATTGAAGGACATACTCTCCATAATCCAATACGAAAGCTAATGGACGTGGTGAGTTGTGATCCTTGTAGAGTAATGGGCTCTTTTGTATAAAGCCAAGAACCGCTGACAAAAGCGATAAGTAAAATGGCCAATGCCACTAGTCCCCAGAGTACGCCCAAACGGGAAAGGGCACCTTTTGATTTGCAACACATATCACAATATACACACACGCACCCCCACTATAACAGTGAAGGGTTGCTACAGTATCGGTAACTATAATAAATTTGTTACTAAATAGGGCTGTGTATACAACGTTTTATAACAACACTTATTGTCCTTATTATAGAAACATGTTTCACATCATCTAACATTCCAACATCAGATATTGCATGCATTTCGACTTATTGTGAAGGAATACATGTTTCATTCGTATATTTACACAATAGGTACGAACAATAGCTTCCAAGGAAATATTCACATCTCTTAGGCGAGCCTTCCAATTGCTTTTGCAACAACGAAACGGGTGCTGCTGCATCTTTTAATATTTCTGAAACATACAGACACAATATATGAGAAAAATTTGTAACGAATAACTCGGAAAAATTCAACATAGCTTTGTCGCTTATTAATAAACTGTGTAAAACTCAAATTCCAACTGTAAATTACAATGTGTTGAGAATATAAAAATTTCATTACAGTCGGGGTAAAAAAAAAGGAATTTATAATGGCAACCCCAATGCCATAATAAAGAATCGCTTGTATTTGTAATTAGGTTTTCGTCTTTCTCAAACAGCTCCGGGTTCGTTCAAAAGATAATTAACTAATTTTCTGTAGCCGCTTGATTGCTGTAGGCTAAATTACTGTTTGTAATATGAAGTGTAAAGATAAAAATAATAATATTTGTCTTGACACTAGAGAAAATGAAGTAATTATCATATTTATATTTAAATGTAATATTGGAAATGTTTCAGATGGCTTTCTTGTCGTAACTATTATTTAATTATTTCCGACATTTTCCATGTTCATTCAGAGTTCTGACAGTGCATTTTGTAAAGGCTTTCAGTCGGGCATTATTTCTTCTTAATTGAGTTTCCATTCAAATTGAATTTTAATTCAAAAGTGCATCTTTATTTATTTATATTAACTAAATTCCAACCGTTCATTCATAATAAATTAGCAAGTAATTTGTAGCTTGCAATTTAAATTATTCAATTCGTGTTTATTAAAAACTTTGAACTTTCCAATTAATCTATAATTAAAAATCTGTCGAACGAAACAATGAATTGAGATTGCGGGGTTGATGGCCTCACCCACTTGGCTCAAATGAGTTACTTTCGTCTGAGGATCGAACCGGAAGACAACGATATGTGAGCCTTTTAAATCCAGCATCCTAGTCAGGTTTATCTTCCACACACACACACACACACACACGCACACAGACCTACATATACAGTTTGCATGTATCAGATCAGTGCCGACTAATGGACTGTGTAATGCCGCCTCAATTACCACTCGGAGATTAATAGGTTTCATTCGCGTGTCCTACCCATGTCGGCGGTAATCGTCCTACTGCTGTCAACCGAAAAAAAAACCCCTAATGGAGCCACTCTTACAGATCCTGGACATTTACCAGCGACCAGATGGTGTTTTGTTAAAGTTGTAAAATACTTTCCAGTTGTGGCCGAGTCCCCGTCGAATTTTCATCATTTTTCTTCTGTGCTTATATACTATAGACGTCAGTCAATAAAAAGGAAAGCCGAATCCAGTTTTTATATCATAATAAAAGACGAAGGATATACTGTTCATATTAATCTTCTGTTTCCGAAATTGTGCAATTAAATGAGACAGAAACTGGCAACGGATTCAGGACTATATATATATAATACTAGCTTGTTGTCAGTATTTTTGTCGTGTTTCCGACAATGACATAAAGCAATATTAATGGAGCTCTAACAAACCGCGAAAACTTTGCTCGCCTTCTTCTGTTTGTTTTATCATAAATTTGCAAACGTAACAAGCTCGTTTTGCAGGTAATAAAGAACAAATACAAGTATTAAAAGATATTATTTAATATTCTGAATAAGCACACAGCAATAATTAAGTTTGCTTACCCATAAATATAGAATTTCAGATAAACTTATCACTATGAAACCCCCCCATAAAATAACGAAAAAGTCAAATAAATCACACTGTGTTTATACAGAGTTGGAATTCTAATAATACCGGTAATATCGCGAAATATCTACACAATAATTGTATATATATATATAGCATCAATTCAACCCAACGCTATCAGCGAAATAACTGAACTGAAATTCGAATGATGCACAGAGTTAAGCTTACGAGAAACAGCATCCCATGCGCCGCCGCTCTACGTTCCCGTACCAATTATTCCGGTTATAATAGATGGAATTATTTTTATTATTGTAATAAAACGTTTTTGATTGCTGATCTAGAAACTGTACGAATAATAGCCCACAAATAAAGGAATTATAATTTTTTATTATTGTCATCACCGTTATCATTATCGTCAGTTATCTGCTAGTTGATAACTGCGTTGGTTTTCCAATTATTTTTATTATAAACTCATTCAATGCTAGAATTTTTATAGTATTTGCTATTTAATTTGAAATTAACAATTTTGTAAATTTGGTTCAATTAATGTTTCTTTATAATAGGCTATTGTCGAATTTCGTAAAAACTTTAACGTTTATGAGAGTTTAATTAAATCTTATTGCAATTACGATAACGCTATTTACATTTTCTATTTGTATTATTTATTAACAAGATCATAAGTGAAGAGGTGCACAATAATGAGCAACAAGTAGGTGGTTAATTGCAGTAATAACAGTGTATGAGTCTACTTTTCTTGTCATGTTGTAACATTTGGGTGGTGAGAATATCTCCATATCAGTTTCGATACAAGTCCGGATCGGTTTTATCGTTGAAATAAAACGTAAATTTACAAGAGAATATCGAAATAGAATAAATACTTATCATTTGAATGAAGCTTCTTGTCACGCAAATTCACATTTGAAAAAGACGGCAACGATGATGATAAAGACGCAGAAGAGGAAAGACAGTCGCTTGAAGCAATCGGGCACATCTGGCTTGAGCATGGCAAACTTGTCATTTCAACCATACGAAAAATAAATAGAATAATAAAATAGATATGTCTATGTCAGTGGATGTTGTCGCAAAAATTCCATCATGGTTCAAAAATTCGCCTCCCCTTTCTCTTACGCTATATCAGTCCAAATTGAACACGATATTTCGACAATGCGAATCAACGGAAATATGGATTCCTTTGATATTACGCGTTTCATCAAAATTGGAGAAGAGTCGTAGAATTCTATGGAATCTTGCCAATTTAGTATAATTTTTAGATTTCTACGATTATTCGACTTGTTAGAAGTATCTATACAGCTGTTACTTTCGTATATTCTATACAACAAAATTCCGCAAAATTGCAGAGAATATGTGTTTAAAACACTGGCACAATGCCATATCCAGGGGATATATTCGTGCTCATATAGTTTCAATCGTTTTTTATCCTCCAAGCAACATCTGGACCTGTTGTTGATTGTACTTTGGCAATACGTGCAAAAGCAATATAACATCGTCGAATGGCTTTTAGATGGAGCAGCGCTTTACGAACGTTCACTTATATAATTAAGGTTATTGGTAGGGGTATTGGTTGGAGAGGACAACTCTGTATATGGTTGCTCATAAGTTAAAAGCTTTCGCCTTCATGTCGATCAACTCTTAACATGTTAGTATTCGCTTTTATCAATATATAAACGAAGTCTCCCTTGCCTATATCTGTTTCTTATTGCTTAGTATAAGTAGTAAAGTGCCGCCTACAATTTCTATTCATCCCATTCAAAATATACTCAAGAGACTTCAATATACTGTTTGTATTTTAATGTAATGTTTTTTTTTTTAAATTATTTCTATTGGAAATTTAATTTGAACGTATTGTGACGTTGTGACAATCAAGTGAAGATTACCATCAACAAGAAAAACGAAAAACTGTGATGAGTAATTTCCGGATCTGTCTCGTCCAGATTCAGCTTGTTCAATTTTGTCTATTCAAAACACTGCCTTTGCTTGAATTAAATAAGAAGACATGTCAAATGTTAAATCAACATTTAGAACGAGTTTGACATTCAATTCTCTAAACAACACACAATCCTAAATTCAACACACGACAAAAAAAGACGCTGTCTACTCGTATAATAAATCCAAAACTAATCTCCTACAGCGATGAATTTTTGTCAATTTCAAACTGTCGTAGATGAACACAGTTTATGGAATTTACAGCGTTGTTGCTTGAAAGTGATAATGATGATGATGACGCTGTTGTCCTGCCCATAATTCAGGCAATATGTTCAAGTTATGGATGTACTCAATTTAAAAACTACAATGCACTTTATTAATCCAGATTCCTTTTATAATACCAAGGAATTGTCTGATACAGCATGAAACGTCAGCCAGCGTTTTACATCGTACCATTTAAAAGAGTTCCAACCAAACGAAAATGAAAACAATTCAACTTTAGATTATTTTCTTTTCAATTGTGGAAATAATTTCCTGAAAGCTTTTTTCCATAGTGATGATCTTATAGAAAGATATTTAAAAATTTTCCATGCCAACAACGCATAATGGCTCAGAATTTATGTTTATTTGAATTTTCTATGAAAAATGTAGGTAGCAATATTTTCGTTGCTATAATTATAAAGAAACGAAAGTTGGTAGTTTTTACTTTTATAAACGGACGCCCTACTCGATTGTCGGGTGCACTGTTGCTGACACAACAAATGGTCACTCTTCTATCATAATTTCTTTTTGAAAAAGTTACACATTGTGCAATATTTCCAACGGGAAACTAGCGACTCTGCAATTTTTTTCTTCTTTACAATAAATTTCTAGAACATTTCTGCCTACCGGCTGTAGCTATAGCAAAAAAAATCGGGATACTTTTTCTTTATTAAAATTAGAAGAAGACCAATTTCAATTCTAAACTTTTAGTCGTCTTTGATATTTAATCGGAACATTTGTCGAACAGTGATTGTTGTCGCTCCGTATCCTATTGGCAATAGATAACACCCTAACCCAGAGGTAAATAGTCTAGTAAGGGTTGAAACGATATCATTAAAGGGTCAATGCGGACTATTGGAATTTCACACAACAATTCTACTAGAACAAAATTAACTTTAACACATCGGATTCGATTGGATATTGGTGGAATGTTTTTATTTGTATTGAAAGCAATTTGATAATTTTATGGAATAGTGGAGATTTTATGTAATTGTTTTCATCCTTAGTTCACTAATGATTTTAGGTCTCTCATTCAATTCCATAGATTCAACCGAATTTCTGTACGGGAAGATTAATATTCTCAACGGATCTACCGCATTTGCACGAATACCGCCCATCGGAACCTTGCGGACAAAGAAGGTTGCCCTTGTTGATGTTACCACTAGGGCTTTATTTATTATCCGAAACGGTTGAAATAAATGCGATTTTTTTCGCTTTTACATTAATAATAATTGTCGTTTGTTGATTTGAATTGTTAGCAAGTCGTTGATTGTGCTTTTCTAAATGTAAAAAATAATGAATAAATATTGAAATATTCAAGCGACTCAATTGTTTCGTACACAATATGCCAATATTCCCTCCCTTAAGAGACATCAACAAAGCGTCGACGACGACAACGACAAAACTAAAGGGGATGTAGAATTAATTGCGCCCGGTGACAGGACTCGCCTTATAAACTGCTCACCCCAACGGCGATCTGAAAAGTACGCTTTTCATTCGTCTAAAAAGCAGTATCGACAAGGAAGATTCAATTTATAAAAGAACATTGACCGTTCAATATGGGGACCACCTGAGTTGGGAATATTGGTGAAATGACGTGGTGGTAATTACGATATAGTCGCCTGGAATTGGAGATTTAATTGAGTGTATTATCAAAATGTAACGCGTCAATATCAGAAAATGCAATAATATTGATATTGAGGCAATCTAAAGCCCGGACTGGACAGGGCGGATAGGCGGAGATTTCCTCCGGGGTCAACTGTCTTTAGGGGACTACACAATTATTATTATTTAAAATGTAGGCGATGTATGTACAGAAGGGTGTGTAATGGGAATCGGCCATTAGAAGGATAAGAAGTTCTAATTAATGGAAGTTCATGATGTTTTCACTGGAGCCCCTTTTCACCTGATCTATCTGCAGAATTTTTGTTGTTGTATCAATCCCCTACTCTCTTATTTTAAATGAAACAGCATTTTTTATTGCATTATTGTTAAATCGATGGATGCCTGAAAGAAAACTCCATTTCACCTCAAATCTGAAAAACAATTAAATGTCTTGAGCTTTGATTGAAATTACATCATTTGTGCTATTTGATTTCCAAATTTCAAACTTTTAGAGGCAATAGTTTCAAAAATATGAAATTTTTATTGAACGCTGCAAAACTTAGTCTTCTAGCAATAAAAGTCAAAATATTTGAAAAACCTTCCGCGCCAGACTACAGGTTACATTACCTGTGAGCGTCCTTTTCGATTTCATCAAAGAATTGAAAAATCCAATAAAAAATTTACCGTTCTATTTAAAATAGAATAACGAAAAAATTT
>JAZBGW010001110.1:0-17585 GCA_037464815.1 Mylabris variabilis
AAGTATTTACAATCTTCTTCTACACGAGCAAAGCCGTGGGCAATATCTAGTATCTTATGAAGAATTTATAAGATATGAATGTTTATAACGTTGAATGAGTAATACTCATTCAATGGTTTATAATTTATAAGTTATTAGTTATTGTTATTATCGTATTTCTCACACAATTATTAGAGGAAAACTACCATTTTTTATATTTACATGCAGGGCCGTTCCTAGACATTTGGCCGCCTGCGTGAAAAATTAAATTCGCCGCCTCCAGGAACAATAATAACAATATAAATAATAATAATATAGCAATTTTCGATACAAGTGTGTAAAGGTAGGGATCAAAACGGCCGCCCCTGATAAGCGGCCGCCTGCATGATTGACACACATTACCTTTATGGTAGGAACGGCCCTGTTTACACGGCAAATTCACTTCTTTTTCTTGTTTCAAATGGAAAAAAACCTCTTTTCTGTATATACAGGAGTGTTGAAATTTACAAAAACTGATATAATTCCTAATATTTCATGGATCTAAATCTACGTGAAAACTGTATTTGAATTGAGTGTTGTATAAATATGATTATCAACAAGTCTGGATAGCTACTAACCCTCTTTCATTTCTGTATTCCTGCTACTGTGGAGACTTGCTTCGATTTTAAATGTGAAGCATATTGTTGTTAATAAATAATAAAACACTAATAACTGCGATATTTTATGATTTTTATGGTTTTGATAATAAACACAAATCAACGAAATAATTCTTGGGTTGTTAATTTTGAATTTTGATTATTTGCTAAGCTTTCGTTGTTATTAATCAATCGCCTTTGAGTTAGGCAACCAACATTACAATTTCTATAGAAATCATTCATTTCCTGTCGTAAAGTAGATAAAAATTTCCGATATCTTCATACCAATCAAGAGGCAAATTAATTAATTTTAATACTTGTAAATAATAGGCGAAAAAGGGGTTCAAATCTTCCCTGAAACTCACTTAATTTTCAAAATTCGATTTTAAGCAAGCTTTCAGATTACCTTTCTAAATCCGAGAGTATGATTTCCTGTTTTGAAAATTATGCATGGCATTATGTTTGGAATTTTTTTAAATTTTCTTCAGTCATCTTGAAAATTCTTAAATATTTGGAAAGCTTTTTTAATTTGCTAGCTAAATCCGCTTGATAAATATTGAAAATTAATAAGTTTTAACTAGTTATGAAGGAAAATGTACGAAAAAAACAGAGTCCAAGAGTTTTCTGTGACATTCTGAATTCTATCATATTTTTTCAAAATAGAAAGCTTTACAGCATGCACGTTGAAATGCTCTATCCAACGCACGTCAATTTTTGTCATTATCTTAAAAAACAAAAGAGTAATTGCTGCTTGAAAATTGACTGTTTTCGCACGCTGAATCGACAAATGTCTCCGGAATCCCCTCAACTATTACCATTGAATTCATCAAAAAAAGTTGTGGGATTCCTAGATTTATTTAATGATAAATTTAGATTATCGGCTATAAGAAACATGGAGGAATAACATACGTCCATGATAAGAAATGAACGTTATGCTTCAACAGTTTTAAGTTTATTTGGAAGCATTCAACCTTTAGACCTGTTAATAGATATGGGTTGATTTCTAAACAAGACAATTTCAAAAATCATAAAAAAAATGATTTTAAATTTGTTTATATTTTGTCCATACACGTAGGCAATAAAATAGGAATAACTACGATAAGGTGTATTATATAATAAATTATTATATTAATAAATTACATGAAATATAAGTTAATTATAATAATCAACTTTCAATACAATTATAGCATTTCTTATTCTTATTACAGTTATTACAAATAAAATAATTGGTTGTAGAACAAATGTTAAGGATGAGTAAGGCATATAGAAAGGACGAAACAGCAAAATGTGGCTAATCTCTAACATACACATACATGTTATCAATTATCAATATATGTTACATATATACATATATGTACATACATAATTTCATTATAAATAAATGAAAAAATCTGTTTAAGATTAAACATATACATATATATCTATGTATTTCCTCTACTTTATATGTAGATACATTAAATAAAAAATAAACCAAGGGTGATTGTCCCATCTTGCATACACATTCTTTTCTAATAGAAAAATCTCATTCTTCAAGCACATTTGAATTATATTTTATGATAAATCATTTTTGATTAAAAAAATACTTGATAATTTGTCGTTATTTTTATGGATTTTAAGTTTATCGCTAATTTATTATTTCCAAATCTAACAAATCCGTGTTTTTGAGCTTAAAAAAGTGTATAATTGAATATATTGAAATGAGCGTACCTAATCAATAATCATAATTAATAATAATTTATATATTGTTAGTTTTAAGTCAAGATTCTTATACATTCAGGTTTATAATATTTTCATGAAGCTGATCTATCTGATTATATTACAGAAATATCATATTTGAAATGTGTCTGTAAAGTCAGTTGCTATAATTAAGTTACAAAAAATGCTAAAATGCTGACACTTGTTCGTAATAATAATAAGTGAGTAATAAGGAGATAACGAACAGAAAAACGTCGATATCATATATTCAACCAGTGGCGGCTTTAGGGGAGCTGGTTATGGGCGCTTGAGCAGGGCGCGAATCATAGAAGACCCGGCATAAAAATTGAATTAAAATAACCGTATAAACAATTAATTTTACAATTAAAATAATTCCAAACTTTCTGTTTAATTTAAGATTAACATGTGCATCCATCATTGAAAACTAGAACCATTGTAACAATTGAATATGACAATAATGGTATCAACAACAGCAATTTGATTTGGAACAGTTCAAAGATCACAAAATAAAACAGTCAACTGTTCAATTTAATATTAAACATGCTGCTTCTCTAGCAGAAACAAACAAAAATTATGATCAAAAAGCCAGAAAAAACCTCGTTATTTAACAATTAATTTTGTTACCAAAATTCTTTTCGTAGAATTCTTCAATACGCGTCTTCATTTGATGAGCTTTCACTCTGTTGGTTATGATTACACTCGATGAAATTGTCTCAAATTTCAGGAACTGATGCTTCATCAAATTTTGATTAGTCATCCGCAATCTTCGAAATCAATCCAAGAACCAAAAATCTTCAAATCTTTGATAGACAAGACAAGCAATGATCAACGAATTTTCGGTTTCACTTGTGAATTAGTTTTTAATTATTTTTTTTAAACTAGATAATTTTTATTGTATGAACACACTACATTTTTACTCTCTCTCTATTTATTTGCGAACTTGTGCAATTTGATGACAATTGTTGTGTTGTTCTATGCTTGTTGAACTGATTGTGAGCTTGGTGCAGTTGGTTGGAGTTTTTCGAATAACTTTGTCTCCCCTCCAGGATTTTATTCGTTCATAGACAGTCATTGAACACCTAGTTTAGACATTTGAACTGATATTTTGCTGACAAGGAAACATTCCCAGGTGACCCTCTCTAATTTAAATAAGACTGACAATTAAACCACCCGGGTTTGAAACTCCCGATTTTGATGATTTTTGGCATATAGGTAGTTCATTCTATTCTAAGGGATGTGTTTTGTCGTCGGTGTCCATATTCACTTTCAAGGGAGACATTTGGAGTTGAAGTGACCCCTGCAAAATCAGTTTTTTCCAAATATCTCTGTAAATGCTGAATATATTTTAGTGGTTCAAAAACCAGACGATAGTGATTCACTAGGGCCATGGAAACCGCGTTGGAGTTAAAGTTTTAGATGATTATATGCCTTTTTTTATGATCTTTTGCAATTTTCTACTCCATGGTAAAACATATCAACATGAACCAACCGCAATATTTTCGGGGTGAAAAATTTTTAGAGGCGAATACCCTTTAAGCTTATCTACAATGCCTATCAAGAAAATATCAATAGTTTTATTAGCTTTTGTTTTAATTTATTATAAAAAATGAATATTCTTATAAAATTTTAGAGGTTTAATTTCATAAAAATAAGATAGGGACACCTGTGAATGTTTCATTGTGAGTTTAATTTTCGAAATTTTAATCATTGCTTGCAGATTATATTACAATTAATTTCCTCACCAGCACATTGTAATCAATGTTTTAATGTTTGATATCTGTCACCCCCGCTCCACAGATTTAATAAAGAAGTTTTCTGCTTAATTACCTGAAATACGATATCGATTTAAATATTCGTGTGAAGTTAAAAGATTGCATATTTTTAACAAAATAATAATCTTGGACTTTAGGCTTTAAGCTTTTACAATGCATCTTATATCTTATTTATCAAATTGATTATGTCCGTTTTTATTAACGTTCCGATTTATGTGTATCTTTGTCGTTATATTTTTAGATTCTTCACAAATAAAAATTACAGAAGCGTATTTTTAACATTCTTACTTAATTTGATTTAAAATCTGTTTATTTTGGTTTTATATTTGTGCGAAAATTACAAAACAAAAGCAAGTTTTTAAAAGTACCACCGAAAAATGATTTACGCTACTAATATTAGATGTCGCTCCAGACGTTAAGATTGGCAAGCGGGAAATTTATTAGTGCTACGTGAAATAACAATTTAAAGATAATTTTATTTGCATAATATATTAAAAAATAACTTATTGTTTTTATTTTTTTATGTTCTATGTACGTCAGAAAAAGTTTCACTGTTTTTATTTGGAAAAATCCTATAATTGCTGATTTGACGTTAGACACATCCTGAACCTTAAATCGCCATTTTGCTACACCTATCGACGAAAGACGAAATTTTATAAACTACGGAAACAGTCTCAAGTTTAAAATTTATCAAAAATGACATCGTTGGAAGTTGTTGCCCTTATTTATATTGGATTATTTATATACATGATTATTATAACGACCTACATAATATTTGGGAGAATACTATTTAAATTTGGTATAGAAGCATTTTTTTGACAAGGTAACAGTAATGATAATTGTCCCTAAAAATGAGCCTTAAATTCACTATATTCACTTTAGTTAATTTTAATTATTTAAAATTGTTGCAGATTATACTGAACGTTTTCGTTTTTCATACATTTCTGCCATATATGGACAATATATTCTTTATTTTTTCAAGTTCATTGTATTACTTTTCGTAAGTAAGTCTCATTTTTAGTGAAACAATCGTTTATTCTAACTGACATTGTTGTTTCAGGTTAAATTTAAAGTTTGCTAATTAATCAATTTCACAATATTAAAGGGCAACCACATGTATTGTAATACGTGATCTCGTGATTGTCCATCCTATTAAATAAATATTTTACCTATATTTGGCCCATTTTTCAATTTTTTCCGATTATTAAGTGAATCTGTAGGAATATAATTTACTCTTAAATACACTTATACAACTTGTCCATGAAAGAAGCTTGGTCTGTTAAATCGAATCACTGCAGTCTTCTTATTTAGAGCTTAGCTTATTTATAATTTAGTCAAACAAATAAAGAAACGATATGATTAGTGACGTAACTATAAATTTTGGGCCACCGAAAGATTCGGCAGCCGGTTTCCTATACATATATACGTGTCGAAAGCATAAAAAGGCGGTAATGCGTGGTGCCTTAGCTCTGGCGCTTGACTTTGGCTCGCCGGCTGCTAAATGATAAAAATAGGAATCATGAAATAAACGATTTAGACAGTTATAGTCGGTTTTTAGGAAAAATTGGCGTGTTTTAATTCCTACTTTAAGATAATTTCATTATTATTCATCAGTTTTTGTTATCCAGCTGTATAAGTGAAGAGTTGCAGATGACTTCTAGTCAAAATTTTAGTTGAATTTTGAGATTTTAAAACATTGTTGTCATAGATTATGAATTTTTAACAAATTTCTCTAATTAATGGTAGTGGCAAAGTCGGGCGCCTCAAATGATGACATATATACCGGGTGAATCACCTAAAACAAAAAGTTCTTATGGAAACTCCCGTTATTTGGCAACCGAATTCAGAAATATTTCAAGGATTTATAGGAGGATCTCTAGAGAACATTTTAGCAAAATTAGAACCTCGTAACTCATTTGTAAGTTGGTCAAAAAACGATCGTTTCTGACGATGTAGCGATTTTCAAAAGCGAGCTAAACAAGCAAAACGACTTAGAATGACTTGAGGATTCCCCGAACGCTGATTTTTTTTTCGTTTTTCTTCTTTTTATGCTGGAACAAGAGGAAATGTTTCACATTTTTTCTAAAATGCAATGGAGAAAAACGAAAAAAAATACTGTTGCGAGCAGGGAGGGTCTACGAGTCATTCTTAGTCTTTTTGTGTGTTTCGTTCATTTTTCAAAATCACGACATCGTTAGAAACGATCGTTTTTTGACCAACTTCCAAATGAGCTACGAGGTTCTAATTTGGCTAAAATGGTCTCCAACTACCACCCTACAAATCCTTGAAATATTTTTCAAATCGCTAGCAATAGCAACTTTTCGTTTTAGGTGACTCACCCGGTATATATTAATAAATATCTCTAAATAACAATCTAATAAATGGTGAAAATAGGGAGTTCAGGGGGCTCCTTTTAGTAGTTTAACACTGGGTGCAACGCTTCTTTATACAGTAATTTTATTTTATTGTCGATTAGATTACATAAATACTTTCAAAATAGTTTCAATTTATCGCCAATTTTTTGACGAACCGATAAAATTAGAGTTGGTGATAAAACTGAACAAAGGAAGAATACGTAACGTTCTTTTCTAGATTTATTGTCTATGCCTGTCTTTTATTCATTTCAGTTTTGAAATTCGAAGTGTTAATATGAATTTACGAAATTCTAAAATTTAATAATATAAATAATTTAAAATATACAGTTTTTTTTTACACTCCTATTAGCGTTCAACGCTGTTAGTTAGCGAGAGATTTGAAAAAAACTTCAAGGATTTATAGTAAAATTCGAACCTCGTAGCTCATTTAAACGTTTCTGATAATGTCACAATTAACAAAGACGAGTAAAGCAAG
This sequence comes from Mylabris variabilis, assembly GCA_037464815.1. Lineage (NCBI taxonomy): Eukaryota > Metazoa > Arthropoda > Insecta > Coleoptera > Meloidae > Mylabris > Mylabris variabilis. Next base: position 6,953 of record JAZBGW010001110.1, read on the forward strand.
TAAAAGGACTAAAAATGACTCTCCTAACAGTGATTGTTTTCGTTCCTCTTCATTTTATTCTGGAACAGATGGAAATATTTCGTATTTTCTCTAGAATGAAATGAAGAAAAACGAAAAAATCACCGTTGGGAGAGTCTACAAGTCGTTTTGCGTGCGTTGATAATTTTTGAAAATCGCGACATTGTCTAAAACGATCGTTTTTTGTCCAACTTCTAAAAGGCTAGGAGGTTCTAATTTTACTAAAATGGTCTCCAAGGTTGCCGTTACAAAATCTTGAAATATTTTTCGAATAGTTCGCCGGTTAGTAGGAGTTTCATAAAAATTGACTACTTTAAAAAAAACACCTCGTATTGTGTTAGTGTTAGTGCTGGTGCTAATATTTGTGCTTCTATGGACGAAGGAGTTAGTTAGCTCTTGAAGTTGGGCGATAGAGGTTCATCGAAAGGTTAATATGAGTTATTCCAGCTATTAGCTAAAATTTATTGGATTTTTCTTTTTTCTAATTATAATAGGTTCGAATAGCGTGGGACCGAAGCAGAAATGCAGTTAAGTAGTAAGTACCTTTTTATTTATATCGTGATTCATCATCGACTAAACACTTAATTACGCGTTATTGTAACCTTCTGTGCGATAATAAATTGTAGTCGACTGCAGAAAAACGTGTTAGGTACTCTGTTAGGTACTATTTAAGGGATTCTGTTAGGTATTCTTTTAGAGACTCTTTTAAGTACGCTGTTAGACATTCTGATAGGTACTGCTTCATGTACGCTGTTAGGTACTTCATACGTATTTTAATATATGTTAATTTGATTAGATACTTTTGAAAGAAACTGGATAAATATTGAGAGCAATCAATTAACCCAATTTCTATCTCTTCGCGCCGATTAAGTTATCAAACCGTAATCGAATTGAACTTAATTAAAAAAACTTGTCTAGGCTATTGTAAAAAAAATTTCATTTTTACTAAGCAACTGGTAAGGTGTCCACCTACAGAAAAAAATACTGAAATTGTACAGTTAAGTACAAATTTAAGCCCCAAAAAGGGTCACGAGTAAAGCTTTGATGCTTTAAACTCGATATCTTTAGCTTTTGCCGCCGAGGTGTAAATTTATGACGGAAAATAAGAAAATTTTACAATTGAGTACTAATTTGGGGTCTCGAAAGGTATTCCAAGTAAAGCTTTGATGCTTTGAACTAGATCTCTTTACGTTTTGCGGAAAATACCAAAACTGTACTATGAAGTGTAAATTTGGGATTTGGAAAGGCATCACTATTAGAGTTTTTATGCCGAAATCGTACAATTAAGGACACATATGTATGTATCATAGCTAAAACTGGATCACGAGTAAAGCTTTAATGCTTTGAACTCGATCTGTCTTTATCTCTTGAGGTCGAAGTGCCAATTTCTGATAGAAAATGTAGCATCCATCAATAGCAAATCGGTGCAATTATTCTTACATTGCTTTTAATGTAAATTTGAGTTGTTTTCAAAACGAAACGTGTTACAGTGAAGTGTGAAAATGTGAGTTTGTGTAATGATTACAGGTTAGAATACATGTGGAATTCTTAAAATCAAATAGTTCTGTTTTATTTAATTATCTTTTAATAATAAAAATATTATATTTACTATAAAACTTTAGTAATAGGGTGCCCAAATCGAAGAAAATTTGCGTTGCCTTAAATATTTCGCGAAGATAGACCTACATAAAATCTGTATTGTGTGTTTGTTGTCTAATATAATTTTTAGTAAGTAAAAATCTCTAGTTCTCTTTAATTTCTATATTCCTGCCACTGTGAAGACTGATTTCTAAACCTAAAAGTGTATTATGTGCTGTCTAACATAATAATATTTGAAAATCCCAATTCTTCTCTAATTTCTATATTCCTGTTACTGTGAAGATTCATTTCGATATCAAAGGTGCACCATATGGGTAATAAAATAATAATTAATAGCAATATTTTATAACTTTATAACCTTTGTTTTTATAATGATCAGTATCGTTAGAGTTTGCGTTATGTTAACATGTTATTGCTTCTAATGTACTTTATTTAAATAATGCAATGTTCGGAATATGTTCTTCTTCTTCTTCACTCATCGAAGTATTTCTTCACAGCAAAATATTTGAAAGTATAAAACGTTTTAAATATTATAAATAAAACTAGATTATTTAGAAAAATACCGTTTATTGCTATAATAAAGGCCATAAAACATTTGAAAATAATTTAAGAAATAAAATTTATTCATATTAAACAATGTATACCTCTTACGATCAATTTAAAATTTTAATTATTCTGTTATCAAAAAATGCATATTACACCTCTGTTAATTAAAAAATTTATAAATAGGATGGACTTGACAGTTTAGGCCATGAATACATGTTTTGGCACGTTCTTTGTTCGAAACATTCAATGATTTAACAAACTCAACAATCGTATTCTTATTTAAATGCAAACATAGATCAATTTAAATTGAAAATGAAACCAGGAACATATTTTTAAAAATGCTTAAATTCAACATTTTGTTACAAATCTATGTTATTATTATTAAACAGTATAAAAATATCCCCCAACTGGTTTAATTATTATAGATGTTATTAATAATAGACTAGAAAACAATTAGTATTAGAGAAAATGTGTTATTGGTAAAAATGTCAAAATTAATGAGACTAGAATCTAAGAATAGATATCTACAAACAACTAAACTGTAAATAACTATCATGTAGTATTTAAAATATTTTTTAAATCATCAGGAAGAGAATAAATAATATCATGTAATCGCTGATTCAATTGTTCTTTAACACTCTCACTAACTGGAATATTATGTTCTTTACATTTACTTATTTTACTTTTTAATTTTAATACCATATCAACAACTTCAACTTCTGGTTTACCTTGTACCCAATCTTTTAAATCCTGAAATAAATTCAATTATAAAAAATGTTATCTAAATAATACAAGATTGTTCTTCATCTAATTAATACCCATCTACAATATTGTTTTCTAATTTAATTTTTTTTACAAAAACATGGGGTATTAATTGATTTGGAACACCTCGTTGACTGATAAAAAATTACAGCTTCTGATAATGCTTCAAAATGTATAGCTTGTAATTTTAATGCTAATTCAGTGTATCTCATATTGAACCATCCATTGAAATTAGGTGAACGAAAAAATTTGCGGTAGAGACCAATCCAATCACCTTTAATACCGGTTGTCAATTGTGGTCCTGTTGTTTCTAATGTTGAAAAAAAATCGTCTGGATTGAACGGTAGAGGAGTCGGTGTGGCCTTTATTAAAACAGAAGAAAAAACGATTGAATTAATTATGATGAAAATTCGACATACTTACTTTAAACGGTGATATGTTTTTTTGTAGAGGCATTAAACTGGCAATATATCGTTCTAACGGTATCATAAAGCTATGCGTTAATTCTAACAAATGTTTACGTAATAAAGCTGATTGAACTTCTGATGGTCGTTTCGATGTGATTCCAGATAATATTTTTTTTATAATTGTTTTATCTTTTTGTAAAAACGGCTTATATGTTGTGTATACACCAGGATTATTATCAAGCATTTTGAAATTACCATTTTTCTTCAATTTAAATTTTTGATTTTGTCCATCATCATTACCTAAACGTATTGTGTGTGGCCAGTGATGCAAGATTTTAGCAAAAAACGGATTTGTTACACCTAAAACAACAGGCGGAGGTCCTTGTATTTTACTTGTGAATTGTTTAAATTCACTATCGTGTATTGTGAAATATGGACGAAAATCACCACAATATTTCAATGGGGAAATTATTCTAAAATTATCAATTTTAATAGATTTATAATTTAATTAAATTAAAAATATACCGAGTTAAAGCTAAAACCATTGAAGAACAATGCGTTGGTGATGAAGCCATAACGACTAACGGTTCAGACGTCAAAATCAATTCCCATAATAAATGAATATGCGACAATACAGGTTGTAATATATCAAAATAATTTAAATCTTCAACAGATGTTTGTATTTGATTATCAGTTGATTCATTATTTATTGGACGATTAACTGAATAATTACCAGATTGCGGTATATGAACCTGTAAACATGTAAATCAACGAAATTTAAGTAAATTTATTTAAATAAATAGAATAAGCAAAAAAGAAATACTTGAAAAACTGAACCAAGTAATGGTAGACTTAATGTTAAACCTGGTTTCGGTGGTGGCCATTGTTCAATACTATAACATGATGCTTCTAAACTAGGTTCACCATGATCGAAATATTCCGGTGCCACAAGGCTGCAAATTTTCATGAATAGATTATTGAATGGCAGTCGCGACAAGATCACAACACTCTAAAATTAATTAAAAAAAACAGTTAATCAATTTGCATATGAACTGTTTCGCCAGAGGGCACTCTGTTGGTTAAAAAAACAGATGCCATTCTAGGTGAAACATCCTGTATATTACTGAAAAAAAGTTACTTTTTGGAAATACCCTCTAGGTAGGCTGATGTCTTTTACTTGTCGGAAATAAACGTAACCCCAATAGTATGAAGCATGTACTTGCAAAACCGGTGGGCATTTTTTATTGTATTGTAAATGTTCATTGGATAATTTAATATTCTTTCCTGGACTATTGGGAAGTCGTATAACAAATGTTGTATCACCCATACATCCCGAATTCGAATCAGGGAATGCTAAATAACATATATTCGATATTTCCTGTTTTGTTAGTGTAACATGTTTTGGGAATATGCTCTGGAATTGTGGAAATTTGAGGTTATATTTTAGTTTTAAATATATCCAAAAAATACCTCTAAAGCTTGACCTAATTCTAAATCAAATGTAACAACACAAATGCAATGTAACCAATTTCCAAAATTTTCCCACGTAATTTCCTCATCATTAATGTTTTCTGTCACCACAGAAGACATGTCTTGAGCTGTACTAGAAAACACCAATTTCCTTCGACTATATTGAATTAAAACCAGACATCTTTTGGTTTAATTAAATTTTCTATTTTCAAATGGAAACAATACTACAACATGTTCTTGTTTGTTTTTGAAGAAAATTTTGAAAATTTCCAAGTTTTTCAAGACAAAAAAAAAAACAAAACATATGTCAACAAAGTGAAGTTATAATGACATGTTGGCCAACTGCTGAAATTTCCCTAGCGTTCGTGACGCCATTATTTTTAAAATGTCTACCCTTGGATTTTAAATATTTAAAAACCACTGCATTTAAATTTTAAAGGAAATTAAGCAGGATCAGGATCAGAGAAAAACTTATCTTGAGAATTTTCAGATTTTTATTAATATAAAATTGAATTAATTAAAAAAACATTATTTATTAATCGCTCTATACAGATCATTGCTGTATTATCCAAATACCATTAACCTTTTAAAATATAATTAAAATAAATAGTGAACGGAAATTAAACGTGCATCACACAATGAATAAAGCATAAATATGAACAACGTGATAGAGTTATTTTAAAAACAACAGATAACTTAAAAGTTAAGGATGCAACTGAACTAATCCTATAAGAAAATAATTAATGTTTGAGAAAATTAACCTATTAGAATTTGTTCTTTGGACCATTATAGCTCTATTTACACACTAAATTAAAAGATAGGAAAAGCTGACGTATGCTTGAAACAAAAACAAAACTCACTTTGTACTGATTATATTTTAAAAATATCTTGTACTCGCTCTTTTAGGAAGAAGTTTAATATTATTTTAAAAATGAACACACAACAATAGCGGAAATACTTGAGACAAAATTACTAAAAATCCTTAACTTTTGTATTAAATTAAATTGTAATAATCGTTACATTACCAGGCATATCACATAAAAAGTACAAATTTCGGTCAGAATAGGAGAAATTGGAAAAACAAAAATCTTACACTCTGTATTTATAAGCATTCTTTAACTCAACTAATGCCATAGCACCTTGCATATCGTCACTTGTTATCTGTTTACTATTACCACCTTGCACACGTACAAGAACAGTTGGACGTTTCTGTTGATCATCATCGTTATCATCAATGACAGTTATTTTATGTTCAATATATTCGACTGGTGTTTTACTATCAATTATAAACTGTTTGTAATTATCCTCAATATTATCACCATCATCATCATCATCATCAACATCAGCATCGTCGTCGTCATCGATAATCCGATTCCTTTCCGGTTTTATCACAAAACTATTATCGGCAAGATTAACTGGTTCAATTTTAATATCTTCAGATGAATTACTAGTTATATCTTCGCCCCAATTAAGTGGTTGGGCTAAATCATTTGTTGTATCAACTAATTCTTGTTGGGCTTCGCGTAACCAACGTTTTTTCGGTAATTCCACAGATGCACGCGGTGAATTTATTGATATATTATCAAAACAATCCGAATTACTATAAGATGATGTATCATCTAATTCGGATTTTGGTGAATTTTCAATACCGTTATTTAACAATAAATTTTGTGAACAACTATAAAATGTTGTCGTTGATGGTGGTGGTGTATTATAATGTGAATCTTCACGTTTAAATCGCGATTTTTTCGGTGTTGTTTCCATTGAATCACTACTATTCGAACGTTTGTTGCGTCTAAATAAAATAATTGAATTAGATAGAATTTGTTTTGCTGATAATTTATAATAATTACGTACTTTTCGATTTTCATTAACCATTGTCTTACTTCAGCATTATGTCCCTCATCGAATTTCTTTTCAATACTGTTACAATTATTATTATTACTACTACTACTACCAGGTGTAGTATAACGTTTTAATTGTGAACCAGGATGTTCAGGACAATGACGATTTGCATGTGTAAAACGACTTTCACAATTTGGAAATGAACAAATAAACGGTTTTTCACCAGTATGTAGTCTTTGGTGGGTTTTTAATTGACCTGATTGGGCGAACTTTTTGGTACATCTAGGAAAATCACAAACGTAAGGCTTTTCACCTGTTATCAACAAAACAAAAACAACAATAAACTACCATTTAAATCGAACCAAACATTAAAATTAACGAACACATTTTTGTTAGGTTATATTTGATAAAATTTGTTATTTACTAAAATTTACGTTTATTATATTGAATTATTGAATGTTTATCGTTAATTTACCTGTATGAGTTCTAAGATGTGCTTGTAGTGATTTATCTCTAGGGAACACACGACTACAATAGCTGCATTTAATTGGACTTGGCGATGTTGAACCGACCAATATCAAACTATTTAATGTCTCAGCCCTAGGACGGCCGCGACGTGTCTCACCCGGTGATAAACCAGAATTTTCCAACCCTGTTGCTGTACCTGGACTACCATTAACCGGTCCTTTATCTAATGTATTTAACACTTTCGGTTTTAAAACTCTATTTGGTGGTGTTACATTAACTAAATCATCATTATTTGTTAATGGTTTTGTACGTTTTGGTGTACGATTCATAATTTTCTAAACCAATTATTTTAGGCCGTCTTAATTTATTTCAAGAAAATTAATAAAAATTAAATAGAATATAAATTTTGAAGAAAAAAATCTTGTCATAAATAATCACAAACGCCAACCAAAACAAAACTTCCATTTACACACAAGACTAAATTGTAACATAGATGGCGGCACAAATTGGAGGGAAATTACACTGCCGCCACAATATATTCATCAAACAATAAAGTCCCCAATAATTAAACGACGAATTGTCTCGCAAAATACAATAAAATAATTCAAAATAAAACAAAAATTAATCAACAAAAAACCTATTTTAATTCTTATAAAAATTTAAAAATTATAACAAATTATAGCGAATGTAGTGTCCTCTGATTTGTTTGGTACAAACTACATCGCCACATCTTTGCAGGTAACTTCCAACTGTCGAATAATTTGGACTTTAAATTTAAAGCGCGAATTTCAAACGTCTTTCTAATATTGTTTCTTCAAAAAAATTAACATTTTCTTATAAATAATTTTTGTTAATTGCCTTGAATTATCCACATTAGTGAACGGGTTTGCATATATTTTTCACCAAAATTGATGAATAAAATGAATAATGACGAAAAAATCCCGTTTCAAAGCAATTCTGATAAGATTCTATTTATAAGGCAATAAAAATCCACATAATTGCTTTACTTTTCATTGGGAATTAAATAGAATTGTATTGAGTGATAAAGTATCTATATTTCCTGATAGTACGCCACTGGACCGCTATATTTTTAATTACATCTTTCTACTTGGTAAAATATTTTAATTTTACAGTACTGAGAATAAAACTCCTTTGAACTAATAGTAAATGGATTGTTATATTCTTAATTAACTGCTAATTAACAGGTATGTGTAGTAATGTTAGATGCCTTTAACATCGCAACAAAGACGCTAACATCAGCGACTTCTCGTTGATGCAACTTAGATAATCAAAATATACGCTATATATTCTCCAACTGAAACACCCAAAATGTAAGTCTATTTCAACTTTAAGCAAACAATAAACAAAAACCCTTTCAAGTTAGGAAGATTAGTCATCTCACTAATTATCGCTTTTAATTATTATTTTTTTATTATTTTCAAGCTAGTTTATTATTACTTTATTTAAACACATTGTTATAGTCTTACCTTTGTGTTGGGCAAATTTTTAATCACCACCACCATCAACGTACCAATTTTTTTTCCGTTTTTGTTTTTTATCAGCCACAATTTACTGTTATATCATTTAATGATTCTTTGTTAACTGTTCTAATTGTTTCTCTGTTTTTTTCCTTATTCTCCCACACCGTTGTTCTCTTATCATTTAATGCTAGTGGGGCAGACTATACAGTAGCGTACCATTGAGAAGTGAACAAGTCGTTAGGAGGGCAGAAAAAATCCAACTAGATAAGAAGTTCGAGATTGAAAATAAAGAAGGTGAAAGAATTACGATAATAAATGTGTTAAAATGCAACAATAGGTGTTTGCCTTTTTTCTCGTTTTTTTAGTCTTCTAGACTTTTATTATAGATTAAAATGAGCCAAGTTGTAATCGATTTACTATACATGGTGTTGAAGTTTCACATAAATTGATAAAAGGAGAAATTGAATTTGCTTTTGCAAATTCGTCAATTGTCTCGATTTTATCTATCTGATAGATAGAATTTACATTTAAATGATATTCAATTCAAGTTTCGTAAGCTGAATTGTTTGATAGACGTCTGATGTAGTTGTCGTAATTATTGAATTTTCATCTCATTAAGTTTTTCTATTTACGAGAACATCACAGTCAACGTTAGATATAATAGGAATAACACCTGTAGCTCTCCTACCAGTTCATTTCAATAAATTTCTCTAGATTTTAGTAGCGAAATATGCAATTTAAAAATAAGAATTAATTGTCTATAAATTTAATTAGCTATATAATAATATAATAAGCTATAAAGCTAAAGTAATTGTATTTTTCTAAATTTGGACTTGGGAGACCATTTTTCTGTTCTAATAATAGCAATAAATTTAAAAAAATGTTTGTAGAAGTTCGAGAACGTAGACTAGATTTTCTTAAAATATCGAAAAATTTCGATCAATTGTAACAGTTGTGCTAAAAATGATTTTTGAAGTGACAAATAAGCATAAATGTTTTGTAGTGGTACAAGAGACGTACATTTATACTCATTTATTAGGCAAAAGTTGGGAATAATGTAAGATGCCCTTAAGTTTTCTCTAGAGTCCTAGCAAGGCTTATGTGAATACGATGCTAGTCTTATAAAAATTGCCCTTTCCATACTAGTAATATGTACAAACTGCTCTATTCTGCTTTCGAAGGCCTTAGGCGGTGTGCCTAAACTAGTTAATGATTAAGATAGTTTCGAGGATAGGGCTGATTTGCCCCTTAATTGATACAACTGTTCATATGTGAATAATTTGCTTTGGCCTGTCTTTGTGTCGGTATACAAATAAGTTAATTAATTATTGATTGTGAAATTTGTGTTATTAGAGTGATTTCTACGATTAGATTATAAAAAGGTGGCGTATTTTGTATCAATAAAGTGAATTTACGCAAAACATCCATTTAGATTAGCTGCTAATAAAAATAAATGCTTAACTATAAGATTAAACGATTAAATGAAGTCTTTTTTTGCAATCGTATTAGAATTAATGAAGATGTATTAGGAAATTTATCGTCAAACACTATTACAAATATTTATTATAATTAAAAGTACCCGTTGATATTAAACATCCGCATTCACCTCATTCAAACTCATTTTCTCAATCTATATCTCATTCATTTTTTCCATACTTTTCCCTACAATTCATCCCCTGTGTTTATTATTATTATTATTATTATTATTATTATTATTATTGTTGTTGTGATTTTTTTGTTCCTCCCTGGTGCCGTTTTTTTTTCACTCTTGTTATTAATTCAGAGATAATTTTGCATTCAACTGTTCCACTTTATATTAATAGCCTTCACTAATACAACTCAACCGTCAAATAATTGGATTGCTTAAACAAAAACACGTACTATCACCAATCAGGACTAAAATACGCGGTAAAGAGAAACATTCCATTTTCCCTTTAGAGTTTTAGTGAAAATGGGTGAAACGCACCGTCACATGAACCTAACAGGAATCGCTCCATTGGAAAGCGATTAATAAAATCACCCTACCATTACAGTTAC
>JAZBGW010001111.1:0-17582 GCA_037464815.1 Mylabris variabilis
GTACACGCTCCATATTCAAAGTCAACGTCACGACTAGTGCCGTCGGTTTAAAACTGATGTAGTGTGTGGACAATCACGGTTTTAACGGTTCCACTTGACAGTTTTGATTGTCGGTCAAAACTGTTAAAAAAGAACGAAGTGTGTGGGGGCCTATACGAACAGAATCGGGTACTTTTAATGCAGTGTTGCAATAACTAAATCGTAACTCTGTCAGGCTTATACAAATTCCCTGAATCTAATGAAATGTTATTAAAGCACGCCGAATTTCTTGATTAACTTTATTTATAAGTAACTATGTAAAAAGAAACAAATATACGAAAAACTAATAATACTTTACGCAACAATATTTTAGTGAAAATGAAGCGTTTTTAAAAACAAAAGTTTTTTACAAACGAGTTTTTGTTTTTCAGGCTACTATGATTCGAACAGTAAATTATAAAACAGGGAAAAATGAAACAAATTTTTGGTATAACTTTTAATTGTATTGTAAAATAAATGTACTCTTAAAATTTGTTCTTATAACAAAATATCATGTCCATTTATAAAAATACAAACTATACAATTACAAAAATACAAAGTGTTTTAATGGTCTTTCAAAGCGCCATATTTAAATTTCGAATAGTGTTGTGGGTATTTGGAATTCGTCGGGTAATTGACGCGGGTTAAGAGTAATATCGGGTACCCATCATTATCGAGAATTATTAATTCAACTAACCAGTCAAGTGTGTTTGACAACTATATCCGTCATGGAGAAATGGCCGAATTTTGTATTATAACGACTATATCCGTCATGCATATTTTTTTTTACCATTTGACATTTCAATTGTAATTTTTTCTACGACTGAACAGAAACTCCCTATTTTCTGTCCTGTTTTGGAGGTGGAAAGCGTTCAATTGCCGTAGAGTGTGACCGTTCCTTAGCAACGTAAACAATAAGATGGCAGCTCGTTTCTGATTGGCCTGCTAGCGTGCGGAAATGTGATCTTTTCCACACTAGAGTGGTTATGCCCACTATTCCACGCTAGAGTGGAAATGGCCACTTTACCGCATGCTGATTAAATTTTAATACATAGAACATAAAATAGTATGTAGATATTATTTTTTTTATCTACAATTAAACAAGCAAAATGATGAAAATAATTAATGCAAACAATCAAATTATTTATCTATGTTACAATATCGTGCTAATTCCTACTTACGTAAATGTGATTTCTTGAGAAACAAATTTGATGTAGCTGCTTGAGCTATTTTCACAATTTCGGGTGTAATGCAAACAAATTCCCTATTTTTAACCTAATCGTTCATAAAAATGAAGGTATGTTATTTTGGTACCACTGATGGCAATAGTTATGCACAATCTTTTACTATGGTAACCTGATGTCGACTACATCATCTAAAATATGCATAATTTGTCGAAAGACTACTAAATGACAAAAAATGTTTTAACTTAATTATAAAAATTGTTTTTTTCGATTTTATTGTGTCATATAAAGAGTGATTCTTGAGTTTCTGTTCAATCGTAGAAAAAAATAGTGTGTATCTAGCTCGAGTGGAAACGGCCTGTGTGGGACTCGTATGATTGAAGCACTCGCTAACGCTCATACTTCAACGTACACACTCGTTTCCACTATTGTTAGATAAATAACTATTACAATTAAATATCAAATGGTACAGTTTTTTCACACATGACGGATGTAGTCGTCAAACACACTTAACTGATTAAGCGTTAAAAGATCAAAGAGAGTATTTAAACAAAATATATATGCAATTGTTTTTCTCTACGATAGTGCGGGATGTCTCTCTTTTTGATGATCTATTCTACTATCGAACCTTTACCGCATTCAGTGCAGGAAATTCAACTTTCCGCACTCAGTGCGGTAAAGTTACGTTTCCGCACTCATAGTTTAACCATCTATAATGTTTACATGTACAATTTTGAAAAAATCCAAAAGTTGCACCGACCGGGATTTGAACCCAGCACTAAACCTATGACATTTCATTAGAAATTTGGGCCGCTTACCACTGCACCACTTGAAACTTAATTTATATTCATTAAAATATCATTATAACGTACTTTTTTTTATTAATTTTTAAAATTTCTCATGTTAGAGATTTTTAATTACAAAATTAATAACACAATGCAAGCTCAAAATTTAGGAAAGTGCAACAGCGTAGTGTTTTGTTAAACAATGTCTACTGTTGTTATAGCAACTCGATCTTCACAATTTAAATCAATGTTAGCTTGATAATTATAAAAAAATAATAATTATTAATTCGTTTTTAATCCCATTTTTCAGTTATTTATGCCTATTTTGTATTGTCGTAGAAAAAATAGTATACAATATACGTATAGAAAGTGTCATTACAGGACTCGTATGAACGTGTTCATACTCGTTCTGTGAAGATTAACTTTCTGTACTTTTGTTGTAATGTACTATTTTATTGAAGAATAGGAAACATGATAACAGTCATTGTAAATGAATGTAATCCAGAAAAGTATAATTAGTTATAATAAATATGAGAAAGTACATATCTTACATATACTTTTTATTTTTACATTACTGGTAGAAGCTCCAATATTTTCATCTGATAATACAGCTCCAATATTAAACATGCGTCCATCCTTGCATACCATTTCCTCAATACAAAATGTATCGTTAAATCGGCGATTATTATATCCTATGAAAAAATTGATAAAATTACCAGCAACGTTAAACCCTGGTTCAGATCCTCTTCTCAATTTGCCTGTGCACATCTACATAATTCGTAAAAATGGGTCTCCGCACACTAGACAATTGTCATAGAATTGTATTCTTTCCATTTCTTTTAGTTTCGTATATACAACCAATACGATCCAGCCAAAGAGTATAAGTCTAAAACATTATTGCAAGTAAATTCTTTTTTAATATGAATAATAATCGTGCAATCTGCACCATGAAATAATAATTGACAATGAGATTATTATTAAATGTTACCTTTGCACCCTTTACTGGAAACCAGTCTAGATTATAATCGTCCTCTCTCCTTTTATCTTCATTTTTCTCGATACACTTTAAAACAATGATGTTCCAATTAATGCAAAAATCAGGCGATTTATGTATTAGAACAGCTCAAACAACTGAAATTCTTTAAGCGCGTCCACATACAGACACATTTTGTTTGGAACTTGCTGTCTCGGTGTCCTGGACACAGAGGAAACACTTGCAACATGTCCCATGAGAGAGCGGTAAATAGAATAAGATCAAAGCGAGGATGCAAGCAACAGTGTATGTATTTAATGTGGGTGGCACACACTGTTGTACGGCCGGTGGTCTACAACGGAAACAATTTTTACACGTTGCCAGCAACATGCATAATGTGTCCATGTGTGGATCCGGCATTAGAAAATTCTGAGTCAATTCAAATGCGCAACAATACAAGCAAGACAGAGATTCGGGGCATTTCGAGGTTATGTTGTACTTATATAAAGTGAGTTAAGAAAAATAAGGGTTCTTGACTCAAGTTGTAAATAACAATTATTGGTTTTCACAATGGCAGGTAAATTTAAAGTAGTCGGTGTAAAAATAATTTATTACTTTTACACCGGCTACTTTCGACTTAGCATCCATTGTAAAATAAAAACCAAAACTTGTCATTTGCAATTTAAGTCAAAGATCCTTATATTTTTTAAGTCACTATTTACCTCCACCGAAGTATTTTGACGGTCAAAGCGCCAACTATAAGATTGGTACCGGTACTAATTTAATGTTTGAATTTCAACAATAGAGAAAGTACCCTGCTCACCATAAACGAAATTTTAACGAAAAGGTAGTGTTTTATTTATTCAATAAATGGTCTATTCTTCTTTACATGCAAAAATTTATTCGGCTTTATAATCCCTATAATTAACAAAATTTACACTAATAAAGGATATAAAAGATTATGACAATTCCTTAACGTCCTTTACTCTAATTTTTGATACAAATGTATTAGTTGCGTTAGTGCTTGATGATGCTGGAGATTGTTGCAACTGTAAAGAAACAATAGGGGAGCTTGGTATCTGGAATGATGATGAACTTAACGATACATTTGTTTGTCGATTACGCAAAAGGCTTCTATTGTTATTAGATGTTTGTAATTGAGACACTGGTGTACCTCTTTGTTGTGGTGATATAAAAATTAAATTTTGCCCTGCTAAAATATATGAATTACCAGTATTTGGCACAGTACCAGTTAAATTCAACGTACTAGACTGATTTGCATTTGTTGAGGACGCTGATGGAACTGAATATATTAGAGGAGTCGGTAAGCGTCTTTGACTTACATTATCTGAAACTTGAGTTGATGTTACCGGCAAATTAGATCGTTGTAATGGAGCTTTGTTGAACATGTGCATATTCGCGAGCACATCTCCTCTAATATTTGGCATTGGAGCAACATTGGCATTGAATGTAGCAGGCTGGGATGCATTTGCCGTTGACATCGACGGCAATATCACATAATTGGATGAGAGATTCTGGCTTCTATTTCCTGATATTTGTTTTGATGTTCCCGGCAAGTTGGTTGGTTGTAATAGCGCTTTCTCTTGTACTTGCGTATTGGCGGCTACTTCTCGTCTTATATTTGGCATTTGTGTAGGTAAATCTTTTCTTCCAATTTCTTCTATTTCTGCTTCCAACAGTCGAATCAATTCTATATCTTGCATATTTTGGCCCTTGTTCTTCTGCACAGTTGACACTTGAGGTGATACTCGCTTATCAATGCTTGGGTTTTGGATTGCCTCTCGAGTTTTTACGCTGGGCGTTGTGTTTATATTTGCTGTTTTAGGTGTTACTTTGTTTACCGTATCTACTTCATTGATTGCTTCTTTTGAGACTACATTACGTTCTGCTGCTTTTTCTACGCTTATTCTTTCATGGATTGTTCCCGTTTCTACGTTGGGTCTTTTTATTAATACGCTAGCTTCTGTGCCACGTCTCATTTTATTATCGGTATCCATTGTTTGAGATACTGTTCTACTTTCCATAATTATTTTTCCTAGTGTTTCTCCAGTTCCCATTTTATGCTTCGTCCCATTTTCTACATTTACGCTTTCAAATACTACTCCACTTTTCTTGTGTATTTTTTCATCAGCTATGGTAGATGCCATATTTTTCATAGTCACTATTTGTGATGGATCACCATTTTCAATGTTTACTACTTGAATTGTTGCTGCAGTATCAGAACTGCATGTCACATGCTTTTTTACATTTGCTTTCTGGAATTCTCTTCTTTTTTCCATATTTAATCTTTCCAATTCTACTCTAGCTGCCCTATTTTGTATAGTTTCATTATCATGTGAAACTACATTCCGGGGAATCGCTCCTTGCATGTCTATTTCAGTTCCTCGTTGAGGCAAGGCTATGTTTACCTTATTTGCATTTTGAGGTGATAATACAGAATTCGTATGACCAACCACATTTTGCTTAATATTTGAATTCTGTAATGAAGTTTTATTTCTTACACTTTGAGCTCCCTTAGCTTCTGTGCTTGTTTCTCGAGGTATTTGAATATTTACATACCTCGTTATTTTTTTAATACTATCTTGTAAATTTACATTGTTTTTATCAGTTTTATGATTTAAATTAATATGTGTTTGACTTACAGTTCTTTGACAATCTTCTCCTCGAAGATTCTTTCTATTTACTTGAGGTTGTATTGGTGCTTCATTATCCCAAAAGTCCTTTTTAAGTGTTACAGCTGGTAAATGTTTACCTTTATCGTAATGGTACACCATATGTTTACCACATATCAAAACTATCTTCACTTTTTGAAAACATAATTCTAACGACAAATTTTTCAAGTAATATTCATGACTGATTGTATTTTCTACTATTGTATCTAATGAGTAAAAAGTTCGATCCTTGATCATATTATAAATGTTTACTGATAAATTCGGCTCTCCTAAGTTCACTGTATTTATTACGTCGTTATAATAATTCACATTCCAGTTTAATTTATATTGCTGGCAATTATGAACAGAATCTGCACATCCATCGTTTCTTTCACTTTCTGAAGTTTCCAAATCCATAGGATTACCAGTTTGTTGTGCAATAAGTTTCTCCATATTTGAACTAGCATTGAAATTTAAAAACTGAAAAGCTTTTGCATATTTGACAACCATTTCTTTTTGTTTATCAACCTTACAAAGTACAACTTTAGGTACTTTAATGGTACGATTCGGGCAATAGAACAACATATGTTTTTTTCGATCTTCTATACTGTCTAAATGTAAATTACAAAATGTACATGATGTATGGTATTTCTTTTCATGCGCCCTTAAACTTCTCAAGGTACTGTAGTATGTTTGACAGTACAGACAAACAAATTTAACACAACGGATACGCAGCATTTCATGATTGCTGTCTTTTTCATATTCTCCTCTTTCTGAAGACGGGATTAAATCTAAAGACCTAATAAAACTCATTTTCTGTAAACTATTCGAAGTAGGTGATGTGGCAGTATCAGCCGGAGGTGTTGATGTGTTAATAACATTACTTTCCAAATAGTTTGTTTCATCATGCGTTGAATTTCTTCTTAATTTCGTTCTTAAAATTTCTCGTAACGCACAAAAATCTATAACTGGCTCTTTAGAATCTTTGCTAGCTTTTCTCGATTCAACTTCATTTTTTGGTTTCTCCTTATCGCTATTTTGATTACATACTACTTTTTCTTTTGCTAAATTGGTACTTTTAATTTCAATCTCTTTATTCTTCTGTAGTAATTTCGACGTTTTGTTTTGAGTTTCTTCCTGATTGGATGCTTTTACCTTGGGTGAAGATTTATTTTCCTTCTGTTTTTTTGTTTCCATTATTTCGCTTATTTCTTTTGCACTACTACTTTCTTTCTTGTTGTTATTGAAAGAGTCAGCTTCTTTTTCTTCAGTTTGACTTTCA
Organism: Mylabris variabilis; assembly: GCA_037464815.1. Taxonomy (NCBI): domain Eukaryota; kingdom Metazoa; phylum Arthropoda; class Insecta; order Coleoptera; family Meloidae; genus Mylabris; species Mylabris variabilis. Next base: position 6,915 of record JAZBGW010001111.1, read on the forward strand.
TTGTCAACCTGTCGATCATTTTTTGCCTTTTCAACAAATTTTGTGTCCTGCTTTTTGTTTAAAACTTCATTATCAAGTTCTACTTCTCTCTTACTACTCTTGCGTTTGGGTGCTTCTTTGAGATTTTCTTCTTCAGTGTGTTGAGGGATACTTCTCTTTCGTCTTGTACTGTCGGTTTTGGGTTGGGTTTGTTCAGAATTAACTTCATTATTATATTCTACTTCCCTCTTACTACTCTTGCGTTTAGGTATTTCTTCAAGATTTTCTTCTCCAGTATGTTCAGAAATACGTTTCTTTCGTGTTGTACTGTCAATTTTGTTCTGGGTTGGTTCCGAATTAACTTCATTATCAATTTGTACTTTTTCTTTACTACTCTTCCGTTTACGTGTTTCTTCAAGATTTTCTTCTTCGGTGGGTTGAGAAATACTGTCGATTTTGTTTTGGCTTTGTTCAGAATCATCCTGTTTGTCATTAGTTTGGCAGTCTATTTGGTTTGTTTCCATGTGTACATTTTTCTCATGATCTTGAATGTTACGAAAACTACTATTTTTTGTAACTGCTTTTTCAAGTTTATTCTGCTTTTCCGTACCATCAGCACATATTTCGTCTAACTCTTCAGAAGAACTACTACATTGAATATTTTTGCTAGATGGTGTTATCTTCGGTGATTGAGGCCGCTTTAATCTCTTTTCATTAACTTTGAATAACGCATCTGTTGTTGAATTTCTTTGCTGATACCAGTCACTAACTTCATTAGTCAATAAAGTAATATACGGTTGGAAATTAGCATTTGGTGGAATTAAGGGGAATTTTAAATTAGGATGTTGTTTTTTAATTTGCTGAATGGAAGGATGTTCATTGGGTGCTTTAATTTTATTGTCAATGCTTTGGAGTTGTTTACTGTTAATTCCATCGATGTTAATTTCTTTCTTGGAGGGAGTTTTTTTAGATAATTCCAGTTGCTTTCTTTCATTATATTCTTCCTAAAATCAAGTTCAATATATATATATAATACAATCACTTAAAAAAAAACATGTCAAATTTACCATTAGTTTTTGACTATTTTTTGATGATCGTTGACGAAACTTATACACTTCTCCCGCTATCTTACAACACAGAATACAAATTTTTTTTGAAATTACATCGGTCTCCAAAATCTAAAAAAACAAGAAAAATGTATGTGCTATTTGGGGTATCGAAAAAAAGTAAATAATAATGAATGTAGCCACCAATTTTCATTTTCAATATTTTTAGAAAATGAATTAGGTAATATTAATTTTAAATTATGAGATTCTAGTAGTTAAAGGCTTATTTATAATGAGAAAGCTGAGCTACAATTCGAAATGAGGATTTTTTAATTCCAGATTAGATGTACTGATTTCTAGAACTGTTTAACAACAGATGAAGGTTAACAAAAAAAAGGTTATAAGAGGCGCTTAAACTTTTATTTTCCTGTGCTAAATTATTTCAAGTAGTGATGAGCGAAATCGACTACTTTCACTTGGTATTTGAATATTTTTTAGAATCGAATGATTACTCGAGAACTTAAAAAGTCGAGAACCTGGAATGGTGGGGAAAGTATTAAATACATTTTTTTTTCTATTTTTCTAACTACTGTATCATTCCAGCATACTGTGTAAAAATAGAAAATGCAGAATTTTATTCTTAAAGTTGGTGATGCTTTCACTTTTTTGACAATTGTCAAAAATGCTAAAGTAATCAGCATAGTAGTTTTTGGAAACATATGCAACCAGTAATATATCAATCGAAAAATCTATTCTGTTACATCAGTAAAACTAACTCCCATCAAATTCACTAAATTTAAAAACTATTATTATGATTTTTTTGTAAAAAGGGCACAAAAGGGCCAAATATAAGAAGTAGCACGAAAAAAATCGTTTCAGAAGTCGTATATTGCACCCGTTCTTTAGAAAATTACCTGATTCGCGGCTCGTTTTCTAAACTTGGACTCGTGCAATAATTATCGACTTCTGACACTTGTGCTTTAATACATATATTAATCTATGATTGAACTGACTAGAGCGTTGCGCTTACTTTAATCGTAGTATAAAGCGATCATTTTCATAAGTCTTAGGGAATAAACCGCTCTGCTCTGATTATTAATGACTTAGCAATGGGATTGTGAAGTTAGTTTAGATTGTCGCATGATTATTGACAGCGCACGCCATGGACATACGTGAGTCTCGATTTTCACTATAATCGTAATTTACTTGTTTGTTTGTTTGACCAAGTACTTGAACCCACCTAGTCGCAGCGATTAGGTCGGTTCAAGTACTTGGTGGCTTATGAAAATGTAGCAAAGGGCAACAATCAACTACTGCAGATCGCCTATTTATTGTTTGTGAGATCACTCACTCAGATTATCAACTACGTTGCATGATTGTAGTGTTACAATTGCAACAATAAACGTACAAATCCATTGAGAGGTCGATAGGTATCGAGGGCGATTTTTGAGCGCTTATACAAGCAAATTTATACAACTCGAAGTTTCAAAATTTTCATATTGATACAGTTAGTCCTATAAAGAGAAATTTTAATTGTATTTAATTAATTGACAAGTTTATGAAATTTTATTTAATTGATTAATTGAATTGTATTAATTACGAAGCTGACAAACTACAGCCAAGCATCATTTGTTTTTTCATGTAACTCCAATAAAGAAGGAGCAACATATTTGTACTCTCTATTGGACTAGTGGTACTATAAGAATAATAACTGTAGAAGATTCTACTGTTTTGAAAGCACTCTTTTTCTGTGTAAACCCAACTTTAATCATTACTTCTACTAGTTTAAAAATAAGGTATAGTTATTCTGATCCGTAATGAATTCATAAAATTTATCGCAGTGGTAAGTGGCAATATTGCAGTACCTCTGTGCAAGTTGTTTGCTACTGACTCCATTGTAAACTAATTTTATGGCTTAAGTCAGATCTCGATAGTCACCAAATAGAGTATATCAGTAACGAGGTCAACAAAGAGTTCATCGTGACAAAAACAGAACACATGGAGATAATTAAGGTTTATCTTTGAAATGTGTCAATGGTAAAAGCAAACAAATTAATCTAACATTACTGGCATATTCATCTTATTAATAATCGTTATTTTCCACTATGTATTTAGCGATTAATTCAAGTTAAATGTTGTATATACAGGGTTTTCGATCTGGGCCGTTTCTATTATAATAATAGAGCCATTCGAATAATATTTCAAGGATTTGTAGGGTAGTCTCTGGAGAACATTTTAAGCAAATCTCGTGGTCCATTTGGAAGTTGATCAAAAAGAGATCGATTTGGATAATGTCGTGACTTTCAAAAAATAACTACACTGTTGAGTCACTAATAGAGATTTCAGTCTTATGGGAGATTTGTAATCGAAAAATTTGCTCGGGAGATGCTGCCATCTATAATTCTAGTTCCGTGTTTTAAAAAAACGAATTCCTTTTCTATTTTGGATTAATGGTTTTACTCTCGGCTATAATTTATATGTTTTGGTATAATGACGTTCTTGTGTGAAATTCCATTTCCATCGATAGTGTTGTCATTTGGTGGTCGGAATATTCCCAACACTGGAAGTACTTCGACAGTGGTGCTACCTGGTCTCAGGAGTACTTTTTTCGATTTCACAAAAACGCATGCCCTGAAATCTCTATGTTATTATTCACGGAACGGCTACACACATAAAAAGACTAAAGTGCGCTTGGCAACATATACTCACAATACAGAGTTGGTATCGGACCAATAAGTAAAAGCGAGAGAAAGAGTGCGACATATTCACATAGTGGTGGTTCGTTTAGCTAAACTTCGTTGCTGATTATAACCAGAGCAAGGCATTTCACTCCCTACAGAGAGTGATGACGTCCCCTCCTTATACTAGGATCAAAGTTAGCGCGACACTCCAGCCGGTATTGCACATTGTACTACGTAATCAATTCTTTACCAACAGTGACAATATAATCAACCACTCATAGCTTCAACATGAGTTCGTTACACCGAAATAAAAACTTGATTGGAGTAAATTTCAAGTCTCCGACCTTAAGATATTTACCGATGGGGAACATACAACGGAGAATAAATTATCAAATCGCCAGTATTTGAACATAGACAGAAAAATTTACAGCGCAACTGGTGTGCACCAAATCTCAAGGCGAGTTCACATGCCTTGATGGAGATGAAAAAGGCAAATAATGAACATTATAAAATCTTCAATTTTCTTTTCTACACGCCGAGGAACCAAACAGAAGCGAGCTACCATCTTGTTTACTTTGCTAAGAAATGGTCACATTACAGCAATTGAGTACTTTCCACATGAGAAAAATCACAGAAAGGTGACAGTTTCTGTTCAATCGCAGGAAAGTAAGTTTTTGAGTTTTTGCTCAATCCTAGAAAAAATTGTGTTCGATACTCGAGTGGAAATTCGTCTTTGCGAAACTCGGGATGATTAGAGTAGCGGTTCTTAAACCATGGGTCGCGTTAAATGTATCTCAAAACGTTGAATTACATAAAATGCCATTTTCTCTTTTTGAATTTTTGTATTATAATTTAGGACCGGATTTTGTGGGAGTGACGCCACAACCCGAACTATATAAAAGTTGAGCGACACACGAAAAAGTGGTGTATTTGCAGTTAATTCTCTTAGACTGTCACTATTTTAGACCTGAATATAGTAAACCAATCGTAATATAACCTCACGATGTCACAACGACAACTACGGCGGTCCATTGTGATACAAAATCAGTTCCCCATCATGCGCAACCCATAAAACGGTCCATAGACTATACAATAGGTTGTACATGTATTATTTTACCAACAGATACATCAAAAACGTTTATTAAGTTTATATCACTTGAGCACAGACTTGTTGCTTTTAATTTCAAGAGATAGAAAAGAACTCGAGCAAAAAAATACAACTATCGAGCTCATATTAGTCCGGCTCCACACAATGGCCAAAACGTTGGCTCATATTGGACACCACAACCAACAACAAACAAAAAAATATATAACCACAGAAACCTCGACTTCACGTATTGATCCCAACGTTGGCGCCAACGGTATTTGTCCAATGTTTGGTCGAAGGAAATGCGGTTGGTACCAACGTTGGAAATTGACCATATGTTGTCGGTTTAAAAAAAAACATCAAGTAGTTAGCGCCAATGTTTGTTTAGCCACCCGCACGTTGAAACTTACCTTATTCTAACTGCACCCGTTGAGAAGTTTTTTAACTAAATTACTCGTCCAACATAAGCCAACGTTTGCACTAATGTTGGGGCCAATGTGTGGAGCCAGGCTAACAAATACATTAACGGAAATTCTATGGCTTTTCCATCGTTTGACAATTTGATCGGCTGGCGGTACTCGGTGGTGATACACACAGTACGGTGCTGTCACAGAATATTTACTTCTATACAGAAGCCTCACTCCATAGCATACCAGTGACCTTGGCTACTTAAACCAGTAGTGCATTAGAGATGCGAATGTTAAACATGGCGCAGTTAGAGATGGGATTTTAAATGTAACAAAAAAGCGTAAGTGATAGTTTACATTTTATTAGTTAAAGCCGTTATTGGAAATACGAATGTGAATTAAAAATTGGTTACAATTTTTACTTCTATATTTTATAATAAAAAAATAAAAAAAAATCTTAATTTATTTTGGTCGTATAACCAAAAAAAAAATTAAGAAAAAATTAGTTACAAATTCAAAAAAATATGAAGACGTCTGTTTTTTTATTTTTATCATTAAAATCTCTACTTGTAAATTTCATAATATAAAATAACCCCAATCTTACGAAAAGTTCGAGCAGAAAGTTAACAGTAAAGTGTTTACACGAATGAGAAAATCCTGTAGTATTTTTTAACAATAAATATAAATTTTCCCTATAGCTACGTTAAGAGCATATTGCTCGAAATTTTGGTCGAAAATATTTTCTATTGCGTATAAACTGTAAAAAATTATAGAAAGATTCATGTGGGATTTTGTTCAGGCAAATTCATATCTCTATAATCGTAAGTATTAATGCTAAAAGGCTCATAGACACTTGTCTATGATAGATATGCTCTGGTAAATTAGGCAAATTACCTTCCATTTCTTCTGAAAAAATTGATAAATCGGTTAAAATTTTCGTAACAATTCATGGTCTCTGTATGTAGAAACCGTATTAAGATAAGAAAAAGAAAAAATACTGCCATCCTTTGTTAACATAGTAAAACGTATTCTTTTTTTCTTTCTAAAGTAACTTTGTGACCAACGAAATATATAGAAACATCGGAATTTAACCGAATGCAAACGAGCGGCCTTTTAAATCAGTAGTCCGCTTTCATCTCTCTCTAATTCTTGAGGTCTCTGTCGAGTGATCCTTCTGTATAGAAGTAAATATTCTGTGGTACTGTAATATAATAAGTAACCCTATTAAGAATCATTAATTTTCTAACGTTTAGTTATTTTATTGTTTATATAAATATCAAAGGCTCTTGATTTTTCAGTTCAACACTGTCTAACAGGCCTGTGCATTTGATCCAAACCGTTCGTGGTTGTCATCTTTGTATGTCAAAAGTCAAGACTTGTTTGATCAAACAAATTAGATAATGTTAAATTTTTTTTTCGATTTTATTTTATTTTGTTGTGTCATATAAGGAGTAATTTTTGAGTTTCTGTTCAATCGTAGAAAAAATAGTGTATCTAACTCGAATGGAAACGGCTTTTGTGGAATTCGTGTGATTGAAGCACTCGCTAACGCTCGTACTTCAACGTAGACACTCGTTCTACAAAAGCCTCGTTTCCACTCTTGTTAGATAAATAACTATTTTGCGCCTCCGTCCAGAAATACCAATTTTCCATATCTCAAAATCGTCCGGAAAATGGCTCATTACATCACTAGGCCGAAAAATTTTCTAATGACTTTTTATGTTCTTGGGTTGGTGATTTTGTCGTTTTGACAATCCTATCTGTCAAATGCTTTTGAATCTCAACAAAATATTACAAATTTTCGATCTAAAACTTCCCTTAGAACAAAAATGTAATAAAAACAGCTTACCTTAGCTTTTTAATATTAGTGTAAACGAATTTAGAAAATTATTTAATACAATCTAAAGTTAAAAATGAGAAAAAATAAATCAAAAGTCTGCTACAGGCTATCGTCGTTTTACTCCGCGTTCGTCGAACGGCGTTTTCCGAACGACTCACGAAGTAAACTATTAGCCTGTATAGTTTATTTACGATACTATTGGAAAAAGACAGTGCTGTCTCTTTCTCTTTCTGTTTCACAAGTTAATATCGACTGTCAAGTGTTAAAAACTTTCCAATAGTATCGTAAATAAACTGTACAGGCTAATAGCTTACTTCGTGAGTCGTTCGGAAAACGCAGTTCGACGAACGCGGAGTAAAACGACGATATTCTGTAGCAGTCTTTAGAGAGCGTCTAGCGAAATTATCCAGCAGGCCTTGATAAATCTATATATTATAATTTATTCGAATTGGCAATTTAAAGTAAACAAATAATTATGCAATTGATTTATAAAAGCTTTATTATGCGAATAAATTACCCGAGATGTTACTTTCAAGGTTATTAGTGTTATTACACATTTACCCAGGAATGTCTGTGGGCGGATATCAGCTCACCACTTAAAAAGCCACGATGGTTATATTTGAGCGCACCAAACTAGTTATGCAACCATGCTACACGTGCAATGTCCAAAACGTATATATGTAGAATTATCGAAAAATTCGGTCAATTGGCTGTAAGTAGATATAAGTCACTCTTGAATAATGATTTTTTTCAACTTTTTTCACAGAAATGGGTAAAATACACTCAAAAATAACTGTTAAAGTGTGAATTTTTGCAAAATTATCAATAAATAATAAAAAATAACGGTTTTAATTACCCTCTTAATTGTGCAGTAAGTTCTTAAATGATTTTTATGTATTTGTTTGATTCACATTGAGAATTATTTTTGAAATGATGTATATTTTTGTCATTTGAATGTATTTTTATGATAATTTTTGGAAAATATAAAATGCAGAAGTTTTACGTCAAATTAAAATTTATAGCGACCTCTATTATCTATGGTAGCGACATAGTGCACTGTGCGACGTTGTCGGTTTGTCATTTATTTTTAGTTTTTCTTCCGATAAATGACAATTTCAAAATTTTCTTTCCATCTATAAGGGGTATTTTTGAAATGCCCTTATATGGTAAATTAGAAAGTTGGAATTATATTGTCTGTAGAGTACAGTATGAGCATGGGTACTTGGGAATGATCCCGTCGATGTCTCAACATATTAAAATTAAAAAAAAATAATAAAAAATTCGCATTTTTTTTTACAAAAGGTTTACAAATAAGTATTTATAGCGATATTTCTATAGAAGTTTTCAATTCAGAATGACATATCTACCTACAACCAGTCTATTTCTCTGGAACAGGCGAAATGCAGAATCGTACTTAAAATTGAATGAGATTAATATGATTTCGATATTTTGTGTTATTTTCGAAGTTTTTTAGTTCTACTTTCCAATGGAATTTCCATATAGTTTCTTGATTTGAGCGTCATCTATCAATTTTGTCATATAAAGTTAATGTTCTAATTGTTCAATATGAGCGTTTGAATAGTTGCGTCTATTGCGGGTTGCATACTCTACACATTATTCTTTTCACCCGCATCCACCGCGCCCATAAGCTGGGCGATGCTTTCACCACATTTTATAACCTCCTTGGCCCTTGAACATAGGTCATATTATTGGCGTTCCCTTCAACTTAGCCCAGGAATTTAAAAATTGAAAAAAAAAATACCATTCCAATTAAAATATAAACATTGGGTCTACTGCCCCATTATGAGGAAAAGTGGAATTTATCAATGAGAAATGAGAATTTACGTTGTTTGGGTCTAGCAATGGATCAATTGAACACGAGAGAAAATCAACAATTTCCTTCCATTATGCTGGTGGAATAGGCAAGGCGCGTGCGCATTACATCACTTCCTGTTCATATTATTATCCCCTCCCCATGTTTCTAAGTATAGCTATTTTGACGTAATTTTGCAATAAAATTCTACATAGATAACGGCTTCCAACAGAAAATCTCAATAAAAAAACCGAATAAACAAAAACAGTAATATCAACACTAACCTCAACACCACTTGCAACTTTTATCATATCCCTTAAGTCACCAGAACTTCGATAACATACGTTGATTAATTCTGTGCCACTAGAACACAATCTACAGACATCACCCATTGTTGTTAATTTCAAGATAATTATTTATAAGATGAAAAATAACTAGAGAAAGTAATACAACTATCGAGTTAGTATCACACAAACTAACAACGACAGGCAACAACGAACTAAAAAAAACAACATAGAAAGTCGACGAATTTACTAACGGAAATTCTATGACGTTCTGGTCATGCATGAATTTGATTGGCCGACAGTACTTGGTGGGGACACAAAGTACAGTGTTGTAAAATAATAAGCAACCAAACCTGACCTGACAGAGTTGCCACATTTATCCTATTAAGAATCGTTAATTTTTTAACGTTTATATATTAGAATTGGTTTCAATTGATCATTTAAAATAAACAAATAATTTGCTGATTGATTTATAAATGTTTTACTATGCTAATGAATCATCATCAGAAATGCATTACTTTCAAGGTTATTACATTAGACATTCACGCAAGAATGTCTATGGGCGGATACCTTTCCCCACTCAATAGATATACTATTGTATATACACGAACTGCGCTTTTATTGTTTTCGTCTACAGAGAGTAAAACCCCCAGCAGGTTAGGCAACACATTAAATGTGTTAAAATTAATCAAAGGTGATCACTGATCAGTTTTCTGTCCATTCGAACAGCTGTTGCGGTGTGTTTCAGGTGGTCGAAATTGGGAGGAAGATTTACTTGAGATGCGGAGAATTGACGATGTACTAAACTCGGTCAAGGAGATAATTGAATTTTTTATTAACAGAAAAGTTACTAGACACGTAAATATGTACCTGACCTGACGCCTTTATAATTCCTAGATTTTAAAGGGTAAAATTAGGGAATTTAGTGTTGTTAGGTTCGTGTCAAGATTCAATTATCTTCGTGGACCGTGTATAGAAGAGCTGTGCCGCAATTACGTGCGTGGTGAGCTTTCCATTGAAACACTTTCAAGTTGCGGAACGTGATGCGGAATGTTGTCTTCGTCTCGGTTAAACCAACAACGTGTGGAGAATCGGAAGACAAAAAGTGCTTTGGTTTTGCGACGGACATCATCGACGTTAACCGTACCAATCACGACAGCCACCATACTGCACTAACATGGAGGTTGTTTCCTGAAAAGGAGGTGTGGAATTGGGAGCTGAAAAAGTGGGACACAGCGCGCTGGAGGGCGGATGTGATGAGCTCGCGTTTGTCTTGGAAGATGTTGATGAGGGAGAAGGAAAAACATCGGATTAGATTGAGGCCGTTGAGGGAATTTGAACGAATTGGAGGATCAACAGGTTTTAGGAGGGCGGGTTTCACAGTTTCCGAAATAGGAGCCTGTTTTTGGGGGCATTGGTAGGGCCAGATAGGATGGGCCCCCATTTCAGTTCTTGCAAGCGGGGGACGTAGCTGAGCACTGGTGGAAGCGTTGCTGACCACCGCAGATGGGACATGTGGGTTTAGATTGGC
>JAZBGW010001112.1:0-17573 GCA_037464815.1 Mylabris variabilis
TTACACATATATTAAGATTGTCTACTAAGATTTGCCAAGAAATAACAAGCAGATGTTTCAACTTACGTGCGATTTCTCTTTTTCATTCAAGAAAACCCTTAAGCCGTTCTCAAGTTATGTGACCCCGCTCAGGTGCGGGAATAATTGCCCACCCCCGTACCAATCAACAACCGATTTATATCTAACAATTAACGCTTTACAAAGAAACTGTAGACTTGTTTTCCCCTGAAAAAATATTTTAGTTGATTGTGTGCGCAAATTGAAACTCGACACTAGACAATACCCTTAAAAGCGGAATTTAATAAAATGCAAAGAACTCTATATCGATGGTTCGTCAAACAGCGCAAAAAAAATGTGTCAATAACTACAGATATTCCTAGACAAAAAGCATTATTTTCCATGAATAATTTAAAGAAGGTGTGGGTAATTTTAATGCAAGTTACGGCTGGCTGCAATGTTTTAAAAAACATCTTAATTTTTGATACTTCAAAATAACTAGAGAAAAGTTGTCTTCTGCACCAGAACTAGTGGATCCTTTCCAAGAGCAATTGAAGCTAAAGGTGATGAATTTAATTTGAATCAACATCAAATATACAACGCCAATGAGACCGGCCTATTTTGAAAACTTCTTCCCGAACAAACATATTAAGCACAGAAGATATTCTTAATTTGAAAGAAGTACAAGGAACAGCAGTTTTGTTTAAATTTACGAATCAAGAAAACTCAAACTAAGATAACAAATTATTTTTTATGTAATAGTTGTTGAATAAATGATGTAAACACATGACCTATTTAATTTTTTTTTACTTACTAGCGTACTTATTCAATACTGTGAACAGCCCGTTGTTTTTTTGTTCACGGTTTCGTAATTCTAAATTGAAAAAAACGAATTCAATGGTTATTTTACAGGAGTTTTTATGGGTGAAACAAATGTTAATCAGAGTTAAAAATAAATAAAATCAAGGAAAAGGTAAGTTTTAATGAGATTATCGTGATTGCTGATTAGTGAATTATTGCCTCAGATTGCTCGTATTTATTTTATGGCAACATTTTATCTTTTCATAATTTGTTTCTTTTTTCTTTTTTTCCTGCCATTTACTATTCCATAAATACACAAATAAAACCACACAAAAAGTGGTCTCTTTATCTGATCTCAATTGTACATTTGTTCAAATTTCTAGTGCTCTACGCTGAACAGATTTTGGAAATCGAGTAGTACTTGAGTAAACACGACTGACTCAAACTTCGACCGTTATTTATCTACATTTTTAATAAATACATAAACAAATCATGTGCTTAGAATCTCTACTCATTTGAATAGAGTTTTAAGAAAAATTGATTGAAACAAATCTTAATTTTCAATGTAGTGTAGCATTAAAGTAGTCTATTTTTATTTTATTTTAAATAGACTTATTGTCAATCAAAATTGATGTTAGTAGTGACAAGAAGCCTTAAGATGGCGATTTTTCAACATGTCTTATTTTATTAAATATTACAATCAATTTTTCGATTTTTTTTAATATAGTTTTTGCTATGATTTCCTAAAAATTGACCATAAACGCCTTTGAGATTATGTTTGATGTCTATAACTTTTCCAACTGTAGTTCATAAAGTAACAGCAAAATTTCAGAAATCGTCAGTTGTATTTCAGATTAGTAAAATCTATTTCAGAAATCGTAGGTTGTATTTCAGAAAAATGTAGTTTAGAAAAATAAAATAAATTTCAGAAAAGCTTAATTTCTAATTTATAGGCCTAATATTAACTGAATTGAGACCATATACAATAATAGATATAGGTAATAAAATAATATTGTTAAAACCACAAAAATAATTTACTATTTTCGGTATAAGTTTCGGTTGAATCCAACCATCTTCAGTATCTCGCTTGAATATAAGAATTAAATAAATGTAATGACTTACTAATCTGAAATTTAACTCACGATTTCTGAAATACAATTTACAAATTTTACAACTGATGATTTCTGAAATTAAATTGACTAATCCAAGATGCAACCGAAAATATCTGAACTACACTTGGAAAAGCTGTAGTGTTAGTCAATCGACAACTTCCTACATTACGCTAAAATATAACGAATAAGATCTAATTCAAATTGCTTGAAATAAGCAAAATCTTATTTGTAATGTAAATATTAGTACTTAAACAATCAGTAAGGAAAGTTATATAATGATTAAATAAAAATCAGATTAGAATTGCGTCAAATCTCAACAGTTTGTAGAGTGGATGCTACTACATCTATTTTATGTAATAAAAATGAAATAATTACTTACAAAACTTATTATAGTTCATAACAAAAATTCAAATGGATTATTTAAATCATATTTTATTTAATTCATCTTTTCACTTGCATTGTAAATAAAACTTTCGTATATGTACAAGATTAAATTTTTATTTTGTAGGCAATTCAAACTTACTACACAAATGTATTAAAAAACTGATACTTTATCATAAATATTATACGAAAATATCGTATACTACAATATATATGTCATGATAAGATAACACTTATACACAGGTGTATAACTTTATTCTATCACAATGTCAACTAAAGTGTTTAGATTAGTCCCACCGAAATAATAATATCAATTCAATAATATCGATATTGTCAATAGAGGGAAAATTATAGCTTTTAAGTATGTATTGATTGCGACTTATACACTATGTAACGATTTCTCATTTGTAATATGAATTATTTAGCTACGATCACGTTCTAATTTTTTTACATCGAACAAAAATTATTTTGTTCGTAATGAACGTTTTTAATCATGCTGAATTTATCAGAGAAATCATTAAAATTTGCGAATCAAGCGTACTTTTTCATCTTTTCTACATCTAAACTTGATTATCTATATATTTACAAATTAGTAAATGATGATGGTTAAAAATTTTTTGCTACAAAATCCTATAGAATTCTCGAATTTCCTTCACATAATCTCCTTAGACTCTAAACTGTCTTTCAGCAAGTTTTGATCATTACGGTCGCCAGTATTGATCAATTCCAAGAGCGGGAAATTCATCCCAACTGATCTCAATACTTTGTTCCGGTAGCGTCGCGACGTCAACAACGTACTACTATTATACTATACTGTTTAGTGATAATATAATACGCACACACACACATGAATCTACATGTATAAATGTATAAATGTGGACGTACTGTGTTAGGTCCAGAGAGTTTCTATCCAGATTCCCTGCTAAAAGGTTCGTATTCAATTTTTTGCGTTCGTATCGGCTACACACACACAGAAACAGTTGTGAAGCTGCGTCGTCAGGACGTCGACATTAAGGGCGTCACAGAGTGCATTAATATTTGTTATTGTTTGTGCGCGTTTTTTTTTTAAACACGTTAAAAATGTGATAATCTAATAAAAAATATAGAGCAGAAAAATGGCTCAATTTGTGACTCATATACAACCGACATTAGTTGAAGCCTCCCATCATCATATACCGCACCACCATGTGAAAGACAGCCATAAAGAACACCACCATCATTATGGTAAAGACCATAAAGATCATCATGGTAAAGAACATCACGGTAAGGAGCATCATAAAGAGCATCATGCACACCATGAGCAAACATTAGAAGGTCATTACAAAGACGTACAATTACACCAAGGACATCCAAGGGAATTTCCAGTATTACCGCCTACCCATCGGGACCATCATCTGTATGATACAGGAAACGGTGGCGGTGGTAGTAGTCATGATAATGATAATGTTGGTGATGGTAGTAATGATAAGAAAGGTGATAGTGGATCATATGTTGATTCACATGGAGTCTCACATTCATTTCAATTGCATTTCATTGATTCACAAGGGATACATCGAGATTATCATGGGCATGGTGTTATTTATGATGGTAAAGATATTGGTGATAAACATAGGAAAAATAGAGAAAAAGACGATAAATCGCCGTATAATGAAGAGACTACAAGACCCATACCACCACAATTTATAGATTTACATGGAACACCAGTGGACAATAAAAGTGTAAGTTTTAGTTCACCCGGCGCCTCCACCATTTTGCACTATCTTCCCTGAACAAATTATAATTAAATTACTGTAGTTGCAGTTGCCTGTTTTGTTATCAAAATATATATAACTATCAGAAATGGGGTGGCGCCAGCTTAGACACTATGTCGTCGCGATGCCGGCATCCGTAACGATCAATATACGATGGCGCCGAGACGCCTGCCAAACACTGTAGACATTAGCCAAGACCGAGACGATTCTGTTTTATTTACATGGAATTACGTCAATGAAAAGATTCTATTCACAATTCGAGAAAATATTAAAATTTTCGTTATACGTACAAGCTTTTAATGTAAATTCGAATCGTATAGGATTAGTTTTATGGACGTGAAAAGTCTATAATTTGCATTTTGTTTATACTGCAGCGTTTCATGCATGAATGCAGTAAAATAGTAGCGTTTTTTTCAACTAAAATCGATTTTCTATACTAGAGACTAGTTGAAATATTTCATATGAATCAAATTTTATTTTAATTATTTGAAAATCCCCAAATCGATAGAGGTACCAGAAATAATAATAATATTAACAATAATCATCTGGTTCGACCCGGTAGGCTGGTCGTAGGTCTTTATCGATTGAATTTCGTCAGTTGGCAAGCATTCCAAAAAGTGCCCTTGAGCAGTGATAAGGCGGAGCTTGTACTTCTATTGAACCAACAGAAATCCTTCGGTGGTAATGTGAAGTTGCCGAAAAACGTCTCTATGACGCCGCATTGCGGCCGAATTCGTTGTTGATCTTTCGGCAACGGACACAATAATCAGGATATTCAGTTGTAATCTGTCAAGGGATAACATTCCCTTAGCTCAAATCTCATCTGCCATCCGACAAGATTAGAAACTTTTTGAAAATGGTTTTTATTTTAAATCGAAGTGTTGGGAAATAGTTGTTGAATTAATATTATGGATAATATTTCTGCAATCAATGATACGAATAAAAGTCCAGTTACTGTAAGTAATTTTTCTGAATCATCAATTCAATCATTTAATAAAGCTTCTACCTAGTTGATTTTTGTAATTAAATTGAATTTAGTCCATCAAAACTATTATAATTCTATGTGTAGATATGATGTCAGTTGCTTTATACGTTTCCTAAACATATATACATCGCATAGTGTAGAAAATAGATGGATTCAAACACTGCTAAAAATATATTTATTCAACTTGGACTTTTCGCCAGTTTAACGTTGCTCGTTTCTTAGCGTAGTTGTAGCCTCCGTTTCGAGGAAAATTTAATCTGTACTAGAATATCGGTGAAATTTTTATTTTATTTACCATAGAGCGTTCAATTTCTTTTTTTTAAATAATCTATAATTACGGGATCATCAGTATAAATGTGTGTATAAATAAATGATTAAGTGTCTGTCGTACAAGTGATTATGTGAATTATTTCTAAAATAGAATCAACAAAATAGAATGTCGCAAGTAACAAAAACGAAATCTCCACCAACTACAACCATTGACATTGGGGTAATGTAATATTTACAGTTTTACGCTCTCAATTGCAATTATATTGTTTATTACTGAAACTACTTTGATTCGAGAATTGACCGCAGTTGTGTTCTATAATTAGATTTAACGATTAATTTCCCATGAAATATTCTTTTAATTTTTAGTCTTCTTATCTTGTTATTGAAGCATTTTAATCTGTGACCTAAATATGAAACAATTTGGAGAGTTTCGACATATAGACGATGGAATAATTTAAACAATATGTGTTGATGTGCGTGTTTCAGGATTGTGGTTGTATGTTTGTGTCTATTTAAATAGCTTCAAGTCTATTTGCAAACGTTTATAAACAAATTGAACTCTATATTTTGTTTGAAAATCGTGATAGATTTAAAATTTCGATTTCGCTTGACTGTTATTGATTGAAGACACTTATTGCTTTGAAAATTTTATGGTTATTAGCATTCTTTTCGATCAAAAGAAGTCTATTTTAGACAAGAGCTTTTCATAGTGAAGGACTCTTTTATCAAAGCCTTACTATAAAAGTTTGATATGCTCCAGACTTCGTCATACGGATTTTCGTTTGGAAACTTGACTTGAATATTTCCGTCTCATCGCATATTGGAAACATCTTGAATATTTGAGATTTTTCAGATAGTTTACAAATACTGAAAAATGACCACATACCGATTTATTATAAGTCTACTGCTTACCAAAAAGTTATGATGTATAGCTGTTAGTTTTCCTTATTTATAAGTTTTCAATAGTTGTTCGAGAGAAATTGTAAAATTCGTTATTTCATGATAAATTTCATTTCATGAGGCATTTATCATCGTGCTTAGCTATTTCCTGAGAGTCTGAAATGATTGATGAGCCAAGCAGTTTATTTTCTTTTAGTTAATGGACGAAGTTTTATTGGATGGTTTAAATGCTAACTGATATTCAACACAAGAATTATTTTATTGTTACATTTATAATTTTATTTTTTGTTTAAACTATGGTTTAGTTATTGAAAGTCAAATAGTTACAAAACATTGCCCCGTTTGATCTCTTGAAGACAAATTGATCAAACAGAGTCATGAGAAATCGTTTTTTAGCGTCTATAAGAAACAAATAATCAATAATTTAAATAATTTTGGTATTCGAAACTTGTTAAGAAAATAAGGGCAAATGATGTGTTACATAATAGCGACTGCTGAAATTTGAGCCTTCACTTTATTAACATTTGTTGTAGCAAACTTTCGGTATTTTAATCAAAATAAACCTATAAAATAAACAAAATCTCTCATTATAACAGTAGATTATTGTTATATTAAACTAGATCTAGTTTAATAATTTATTTTAATCACTTTTTATTAAAACTCGGAACATAATTTTAATAGTTTAATTCCGTATAATAAAAGACTAACATTAAAAATATATTTAGATATGACACTTGCATGTTGATTTTAGTTCTCTAGTATAAGTCTTGGCCGATTGCCAATGATGTGGAAATTAAAAAAAAACGTGACACGTATATAGCTGTAAATGCATTATTTCAATCGGAAGTGTTTTAATCGAATCAACAATTTTATTACAACAGATCTAGAGAATCAATGAAATGCGGTAAATGGAAACCGATAATTTCTTTGATTATTTCATACAAAATTAATTAACAAAAAATTCGATTTATACAATCTTCTGGAATGTTCTCATTTATATAAATTATAGTCAATAACGTATTTCATTTAGTTATTAAATAAACAGCCATATGCAATTATTTGTTTATTGTTTCTTGTGGATAAATGCCAATTTATTGTTTTCATCTAATATGCACATTCAATTTCACAAAATTTATTAACAGTTAAATAGAATTAATAGTCAGTCTTTATATTTACAGTAATCTTGATTCATTAATCTTAATAGAATTTAATAAGGTTCCACAATAGTTCATTGTCAAGGTAATTTTGTAGTAGTAATTACATTCAGTTAATTTTGTAACAAAACCAAATTTCCACTACATTTATTAGATAGGTGTTAGAATTCATTATCAATCGATTCGGTTGAATAGAATCGATTTGTTTTGGGGTGAAACTAATTAGCGAGTTGATTGTTCAATTATCTAAATTGTTAGCACTATTCATGTGTAAGGGTTGGAATCTTATAAGTTTAACAGGGATGAATTAGGAGCCCCGGGCGGTCTCCATGTAATAGATGGGCGATTTTGTTTTTGCTTTGTTGGAAGGGATCTTTTTTTGTTAGAAGATGAATTGAAGATTTTCACTGAGAATTTTATTCTAAAAATTGTTGCATATTTATGTAAATACGTGTGCTTCTGTGTTAAAGTATGATTTCTGTTAAAATCTATTTAAATATAATTCGGATCTCCCTCTATTGAATTGTTTGATTTCGAAAGGGTCAAAAAATTGATAATCTACGACGAAAATGTTTTAAAACTTTGACTGATAATCCAGAGTTCTGCTAAAAAGCGTTGAGGGCATATCGGACTTATTTTCAATTTGTTTTTTAAAATATTGTCAAAAATTAACGTGCGTGGATAGAAGATTTCAAGCTGCATGTTGTAAAGCTTTCTGATTGGAAAAATGTGATAAACTTCTAAATAGCAGTGAAAACTTTTGGACCCTGTTAAAACTGGCTAAAACTTGTTTATTATTACTGATTTTCAGTATGTATCAGGAGAATTTAGATAGAAAATTGAAAGACCTTTACCAAATCTTTAAGAATTTTTCCGATAGATTTGTTAGTTTTTCGATAACTCAAGATAATTTAACAAAATTTCCAACAGTGGTGCCATGCATAATTTTAAAAATAGAAATTCATACTCTCGTTTTTAGAAAGCTGGTGTAAGAGGTGAAGAGATGAAGCTCGCTTAAAATCCAATTTTGAAAATTAAGCGAGTTTCACGGAAAATTTGAACCCTATTTTTCATCTATTATTTAGAACTATTAAAATTAATCAATTTAGTTTATGATTTTGATGAAAATGTCGGAGATTTTATCTACTTTACAACCATATCATTATAATGAAAAATATTTTAAAAATCTCTCTGGAAATTCAATTTTCAATAAGCGCTGTTTGTGTTGTTATGCGCTCGGTATCGGATCTATGTGGTACATTGCACACATTCAGTCGTATTCACACATTTTTTAGAAATAGAAGATTATCAACGTGTGAGACAGCTATAAGAGAGCTATCTATCTCACTCTATATAATTTCATTATATCCAACGATTGAAAAAAGAGAAAAATGTAACAAGCGTCGCAGAACTTACCGTGCAACTATTTATTTGATTTATCTTGATTCCAACATTCTCCTCATCTCTAACAGTCGTTGTTATGATCTCGTTCCCCTATACAAATCAAATGGGACAAGAGATGATGATGATGATGATGATGCTTAACAAACAGAAATTGTATGATCATCATCCTTAAAGATGATTCTGAAGAAATCTGTGAATGTCACCCTAAATCACAATAACATTAACAACCCAAACAAAGTCTATTGAAAATCAAATTTCCAGGCAGATTTTCAAAATATTTTCCATTATAATGATATGGTTGTGAAGTAGATAAAATTTCCGACATTTTCATATCAGTTTTCAAGCAAATTAATTAATTTTAATAGTTCTAAATAATAAGTCAAGAAGGGGGCTCAAATTTTCCATGAAACTAACTTAATTTTCAAAATTGGATTTTAAACGTGCTTCAAGTCAAAGTTTACTTCAGATATTGGAAAACTAACAAACATATCGGAAAAATTCTTGAAGGTTTGGAAAGCTTTTTCAATTTGCTCTCAAAATTCACCTGATACATACTGAAAACCAATATTGTTGGCTAAATTTTAGCCAGTTTTGAAGGAAAATGTACGAAAAAATAGGGTTCAAGAGTTTTCACTGCTATTCAGAATTTTATCACATTTTTGAATGCTTTAGAGCATGTAGCTTGAAATTCTCCATTCAACGCAGGTCAATCTTTGACATTATCTTAATAAAACAAGCGAGTAATCGATGTTTGAAAATTGACTATTTTCGTAAGCCGAATCGACATATAAGTCCGACATGCTCTCAATTGTCGCTTTCTAAGAGCAAAACTCGCTAAAGATTGAAAATATCATAATTTTTCAGCTGTAAAATTGACTAAAAGTGCTTGAATCTCCTCCTCCTCTTTATTAACGTGAGGAGGTTCAAAATTTCCATAAAACTCACTTAATTTTCAAAATTGGATTTTAAGCGTGCTTGATGACCTTACATTAGCTTTATAAAAACGAGGGTGTGATTCTAAAAATTATGCAATCGATGTTGGAAAATGAATTAAATGTTCTTCATTTATCGGAAAGCTAACAAGACTACTGAGAAAATTTTTGAAAATTTTGAAACATCTTTCAATTTTCTACCTAAATCTTTTAATAACTATTGAAAATCAATCAGTTTTAGCTAGTTATGAAGGAAAATATACGAAAAGCAGTAACCAAGTGTTTTCTTTGCCATTCAGAACTTTATCACGATTTTCCAAAATAAAAATCTTTAGAACATGCACTTTGAAATGCTCTATCTAACCCACACTTACTTTTTACAATTTCTTAATAAATAAGCGATAAATAAATGTGATTTATTTTAATGACAACACTACATTCACATTTAATCAAAAGAATCAAGAGCTAAATAAAACTAACATGGTTGCGATAAGAAAACTTAAATAAAATCTGACGTACTACTTTTCAGACAAAAAATAAAATAGTGCAAAAACATGCATTTTGATGATTTTTTACTTAAAAATCGAAAGATACATATCTGATTTTTCAAAATTTGATATAAGTGAAGCTTAGACTAATCTCTAGTAAAGTGATGATTTTAGGTAAATCTTTTTTAAAAAGCTAAATGAATATTCGAAAATTCAATTACTAATCAATTCAAAGAGTTTAAATCACCACCTTCTTAATTAAGGGTGACATTCGCTGAAAATTTGATGATTTAGGACAAGTCACAAAATGTTTCAAAATTTAAACTCAATTTGAACTTTCTCCACTAAGCATTGATAATTAAGGGCGAAATTGTTGTAAAATTTAGACTGAAACAGAAATTTTGCTCATCAAATTTTATATAAATCATTTATGTTAAACTAGCAGGAATTATGTGTATCAACACCTACAAAATTCATAGACTTAATCGTAAATTAACAAGTGAGGTAATACACGTATTTCCGAATACTGACGTGTTTATTATAGAATGTGACATTTGCTAATTATTGACACCGTGATCTTTTATAAATTGAATCTAAACAGATTTACGCTGTTATTTAATATTTAAAAAAGCAAAAAAGCAGAACAGAAAACGTATTCTATTTTATAAATCTACGAAATTACAATCGTTATTGCAAATTTTCAATGCGACAAAAGCTCAGATACAAAGCAGACGTTTCATTTTTTAAACATGAATTGTATATAGAAAACATTCGAAATAAAAAAATTCCAGCTTGTTACCCAACAGATTGCAAAAGTTTCTAACTTTCAAAAGTAATATTGAACAACACACCTGTTTCTAATTGGAGTAAACTTTATCTGTAAATATTTAACATGTTTCTATTCTAGAGAGATTCCACAGGCGTTCAGTTTGAAGAATTGATCCAAATTGTAAATGTTTGACCGATTGCGCAAGACGTTGCTACTAAAGTAGCAACAGTTTTGCAGTCATCTGATTCAGTTAGCAACCCGAATTTGTAAAAAAAAATCTATTTTAGAATCATTATTTTACCATTATTAGGCAGAAAGGTGGCTGGGTACAATTGAGTCATCATTAGTTCACCCTCTATTATTTTTTCTTTCAGTCAACTATCCCCTTATTTTAATTGTTTGGTGGAATTTCTATAGGGTTGAGTGTGCACTTGTCGTCATCATTGTTACCCTAGTGGGGCAGGACTATATTACACATACATGTACTATACTATCAAAACTTCTTTCCGGTCGATATTGGGGTTGCTCCGTGCCATTGGTTTATATTCCGGTGCCAGCAGTGATGTTGCAGCAATGGTGATATTGTTAACGCTATAATAATGATAGAGTTATTTGAATTTATTTATTTATTTAAAATATAATAAATAAATGTGTGCATTTGTGTGGTTTAAACATTTAGATAAGGGTGATTTTCCAATTTTTGCTCAATTAATTAGCCGTTATTTGGAACGATTTTTGAATATCTGATTAGGTTACACTGAAATTGTGTCAGGACGATCTTTTGATTTTCGGTCCTGAAAATGGTCACCGAAAATGGACAGGTATGGATTTTCCTTTTAATTTTCTAATAAAAATCGTATTTAAAAAAAATATTTTATAAAAAAAATTGTTAATAACATTTCAAACATCCCCTAAATTCGAATCGATAAAAGCGTCTACCGTTACCACCTGATGTAATTTTGATATATTACCTTCGTGAATCTAACATGCAATGGTGCTTTCAAAAAAATTAAAATAGATACAAAAATTGATAAGAATACCCTTATTAATTAATTAGCCAACTGAAAAAAATTTCTAGTTTTAACATGTGTCCAAGAGGGTCATTTTATAACATCTTATTTTTTTGGAGGGTGCGTTGGGGTGCGCCGCCGCGATGTATGTATTGAACGGTGACGTCACGAGGCGTCGCCGTCACCCTCACCCTTCAACACCACCATTATTTGTACCCGGTCGGCTTTTACTGACATATATCGTATCAAATTTGAAAAGCAGATTTTTGTGAAATTTTCGGGTGCAAATTGACCACTAATTCAAGACTGACTAGTTTTAAAACGATAAAATAAAGAAATCGAAATGTACACAATTATTTTTATGTGCTGTTTTTCTCTACAATTGATTCGATTCGTGAGTTATGTGAACATAGAGAAATGAATAATATGGAAAAGATGGTGTTTATTTTTTGAAAATGACCTCTTGCCTTAGATTTTTACGAATGGTGAGTTAAAGTAACGCCCGCGCATTTGGCGTCTTGCCAAAGTGTTTTCAATATTGTTGCTCTATACCAGAAAAATAATTAAAGAATTTTATCGAAAAGAAAGTAAAACAAATAAGCATTTCTTGTGAGGAAATTAGTATTTCATAACATATTTTAAAATAAATTCAATTTGGTTGACGCAGTTGTATTGGAATAATTCTATAATTATATCCGATCGCCCTGTTGCCACCTGATTTAATCGATAATCATGAAAATAATTGTTCAGAAGGGTAGATTGTAAAGTGCACGTAGCCGTGGGGTGTTATAATAAAACATAAAATGCACTAATATTGGAGGGTGCATGTAATATGTCTGATTCATGGATGATTTAAATATTCTAGAATGGTGAATTGTCCCGATTTTGAATCGCTAGAATTATTTTTAAAATCAACCCGTTATAATTTATAAACAAATTCTGCTTAAATAGATCATTTGCCGACCTTGTACTATCAAAAATTTTCAATTTATTAATAGAACGTTGATTAATTTCCATGATTTTTTTGTATAGACTGACGGTAATACCGGATTTCTACGCGCTGCGCGCAATGGACAATTAGACAAAGTACTCGAATATCTAAAATCAAATATCGACATCAATACTAGCAATGCTGTGAGTATTTGTAAAAATTACCCAAAATGTGCCTCTATTGAGTCATTTTCCGATTGTAGAATGGACTTAATGCTCTCCATTTGGCATCAAAAGATGGCCATGTGGAGATAGTGAAAGAATTATTAAAACGTGGTGCTGTCGTTGATGCCGCTACGAAAAAAGGCAATACAGCTCTACATATAGCCTCATTAGCCGGCCAAGAAGAAGTTGTAAAACTTTTAGTAAATCATGGTGCATCTGTTAATGTACAGAGCCAGAACGGTTTCACACCATTATATATGGCGGCACAGGAGAATCACGATAATGTCGTGAAATATTTGCTTGCCAATGGCGCTAATCAAAGTCTATCAACAGAGGATGGTTTTACACCCTTAGCGGTAGCAATGCAGCAAGGCCACGATAAGGTTTCAATTACAATTCAATTCTATAAAACAAACATTTAATAAAACTTTAATTAAATTGTTCAATAGGTAGTTGCGGTTCTATTGGAGAATGATACAAGAGGTAAAGTTCGATTGCCAGCACTTCATATAGCTGCAAAGAAAGATGATGTCAAAGCTGCTAAATTATTATTGGAGAATGAACATAATCCAGATGTGACTTCAAAATCAGGCTTTACACCGTTACATATAGCTTCACATTATGGCAATCAATCGATTGCTAATCTTCTAATACAGAAAGGTGCCGATGTTAATTATGTGGCTAAACACAATATTACACCGCTTCATGTGGCCGCTAAATGGGGTAAAACTAATATGGTTACTATACTATTAGATAAAGGTGCAAATATAGAATCGAAAACACGAGATGGATTAACACCGTTACATTGTGCCGCTAGAAGCGGACATGAGCAAGTTGTTGATATGCTACTAGAGAAAGGCGCCCCCATCAGCTCTAAAACTAAAGTAAACTTGATGATGATGATGATTTTGTAGCAAAACTATTGTGTTTATTTTTGGTTATTTTTCCAGAACGGCTTGGCACCTCTTCATATGGCAGCCCAAGGAGACCACGTAGATGCTGCCAGAATACTTCTCTATCATCGAGCTCCAGTCGATGAAGTTACCGTCGATTATCTAACAGCACTACATGTAGCCGCTCATTGTGGCCATGTACGTGTTGCTAAACTACTTTTAGACCGACAAGCTGATGCAAATGCGAGAGCCTTAAATGGTTTCACACCACTACACATAGCTTGCAAGAAAAATCGTATTAAAGTTGTCGAGCTACTCCTCAAACATGGAGCAAGTAAGTTGGTATTTAATTGAAATTTACAGTTACTAAATTCAATATTCTACAGGTATAGGAGCTACTACAGAAAGTGGCTTGACACCGCTACATGTAGCTAGTTTTATGGGTTGTATGAATATTGTTATTTATCTTCTACAACACGATGCCAATCCGGATTCACCTACAGTACGAGGCGAAACTCCTCTACACCTAGCAGCAAGAGCTAATCAAACTGATATTATAAGAATCCTTCTTCGTAATGGTGCTCAAGTAGATGCCAGAGCTAGAGAACTACAAACACCACTCCATATAGCTTCACGGTTAGGCAATGTTGATATAGTAATGTTACTTCTACAGCATGGTGCTAAAGTTGATAATACAACAAAAGATATGTACACGGCACTACATATAGCTGCAAAAGAAGGACAAGATGAAGTTGCAGCTGTTTTGATTGATAATGGTGCGTCATTAAATGCTACCACAAAGAAAGGCTTCACGCCGTTACATTTGGCAGCCAAATATGGTCACTTAAAGGTAGCAAAATTACTGTTGCAAAAAGAGGCACCTGTTGATGCTCAGGGTAAAAATGGCGTTACACCGTTACATGTTGCTTCACATTATGATCATCAGAATGTTGCACTTTTACTATTAGAAAAGGGTGCATCACCTTATGCTACCGCTAAAAATGGACATACACCATTACATATCGCCGCAAAGAAGAATCAAATGGATATAGCAAATACTTTATTAGAATACGGTGCTAAGCCGAATGCGGAAAGTAAAGCCGGTTTTACACCGTTACATCTCAGTGCTCAAGAAGGACATTCTGATATGAGCGAACTTTTGATAGAACATCAAGCTGATGTTAATCATAAAGCTAAGAATGGCCTAACACCATTACATCTATGTGCTCAAGAAGATAAAGTTGCAGTAGCTGAAGTTTTAGTTAAGAATCATGCTGAAGTTGATGCTGCTACGAAAAATGGTTATACACCATTACATATAGCTTGTCATTATGGTCAAATCAATATGGTACGATTTTTGTTACGAAATGGAGCTGATGTTAAAGCTGCCACTTCATTGGGTTACACACCATTGCATCAAGCAGCTCAACAAGGACATACCAATATTGTTAATATACTATTAGAGCATTCTGCACAACCGAATGCTATTACAAATGTAGGTCTTGTAATTCTTTTTGTTAAATTTTCGTTCTAATAGGTCTTGCTTATCAATTACAGAATGGACAAACTCCATTGCATATAGCTGAAAGATTGGGCTATATTACAGTCATTGATACATTGAAAGCTGTAACAGAACCAAAATCACCAATTACAACGAGCACTGATGAGAAATATCGTGTAGTAGCACCTGAAGCTATGCAGGAAACTTTCATGTCCGATTCGGAAGAAGAGGGTGGTAAGATTATTTTATCAAATTTTAAAATTTGTACAAATGCTATTTCATTCATCAAGAAAAATGTAGCATTTATACAAAACAATGCACGAATTTAGCCTTGCTTAGTTCTACAATGTAAACATGCATGCTTATCATTTTAATTACATTCACAATAATTGAGAATTGGCAAAAATTAGAATTTAGAGAGAGAATATGTCTCAGATTGTGAGAATTACTCTAAACTCATTTAGGGGTTATTTTAGAAGATCCTCCTCCCCTGTCACAAGAGAATCTAATTTGAAGTAACCTCCCCCGAAAAAATCAAAGTGCATTTTGCTTACTACTGTTCGAATTTAGAACAAAAAAGAATAATTAAAATTCTATTATCCCGAATTTGATTTTATCGTGAAACTAGGGGAGATACTGGAGGGATTCGTTACGGCTCCTCATCAACGACATGTGTACCTTCCATATTTCAATGGTACAACTTTACTCACCAGTAAGTCATGAAAATTCATTCTAATTTTAACAGAAATTTTATGCAAATCAACACTATACACAAAAATTATATTTACACGCTAGTTTTTATTCAAAAATTAATCAATTCTAACACAAGAATTTAGAAATATCTCCGATTGTTAACGTGTGAATTTGAGCAATTTCTCTTTCTGTTCCAGGAGAGGACACTGTATTAGCTGATCAAACTTATCGGTATTTGACAGCAGATGAAATGAAGAGTCTCGGTGACGATTCATTACCGATTGATGTTACACGAGACGAACGTATCGATTCAAATAAGATGGTGATGAGTGCAAATGAATTGCCCCCACAAAACATCGAAGACAGTATCAGTCCAGAACATGTCCAACAGAATTATATCGAATATATCAAAAAATACACACCTGATAACGTTGATATTGATCGACATCCAATTAATATAGGGTAAGTATTGTTTTTTTTTAATACTTTAAACACGAGCAAATTTTGAACGATGCGATTTAAATTTAAATATTTTTTTGCACTTATTCTTTTTGGATTGCTGCAGAAAACTTCATTGGAAAAAGTGAGTTCTATCACTATTATCATCACAATAATGTCAAAATATGAATAAAACAAAATGTAAAAATTAAAATGTTTAATACAATAATTTTCGTTTAGTTTCTTGGTATCGTTTCTGGTGGATGCACGCGGCGGAGCAATGCGCGGTTGTCGCCATTCCGGTGTCCGTGTCATTGTACCACCAAGGTGTGCTTCAAGTCCAACACGGATTACATGTCGATATGTCCGACCGCAGAGAACACCCCATCCACCACCACTGATGGAGGGTGAAGCGTTAGCTAGTCGTATCCTAGAATTGGGTCCTGTTGGAGCTAAATTCTTAGGGTAACTACCATCTTATTAATTACAATGGATTATAGTGTAAATAAATTTTAATTTTTGATATAGACCGGTAATTATTGAAGTACCACATTTTGCTGCTCTTCGTGGCAAGGAACGTGAAATTGTTATCTTACGATCTGATAATGGCGAGTCATGGAAAGAGCATACAGTTGATGCTACCGAAGATGTCCTCAATGAAGTTCTGCATGACAGTTTTGAAGCTGAAGGTGAATATTTACCTCTAATTTATATTTACTTTAGTGATTGATCGAGGATTCGGTGCCGGTTTCGGTTTCGGCCAAAAATCAGGCGAAATTTCGGCCACACCGAAACTTAGTGTTCGTGAATTGCCGGATCAGTTCATGGCTCATGATCGCCAGCCAGATTGTGTTGAGTTGAGGTTTTTTCTTCTCTTCCACTTTGTGTAAGAATTCAATGTTGCCAGACGTCATTTACATTTATAAATGAGACCACGCC
>JAZBGW010001113.1:0-17561 GCA_037464815.1 Mylabris variabilis
AGTTTTTCGGGTCCTATACGTCGTTTAAAGGTAATGCAATTTCACCCTGTATGTTAAGTGGAATATTTCGTAAGTTTAAAACATCGAAAATAAGATTTGCGACAACACAAGTGTAACTGCATTACTTTACTAGTTTCTAATACTTTTTTATTATTCTCAGATACAATACTCCAGGATTTTCTTTCAGATAAGTGAAATACAATGTCGAAAGCGGTGATTTAACTTTTACCTCATGTTGAATATTGTTAGTGTTTTTTTCCAATTTATTTACAGCTATTTTAAAATGATCATAATTGCAAGAAAAATAAAATTAGGTTTATTAGAATTTATTTTTATTGATATCTTTAAAACAAAATCATGAAAACTTGTTGAATACTTGAAACGGTAATCAAAAATCAATCAGTGTTCAAAATGCTATCCTAATTCAAGTATCGTCAAGAGTTGTGTAGCACAGGTAGAAAATTACCTACGAATATATTATTGAAAAATTGATTTCACCAAATTCAATTTTATTCAATATTTGAATATTTAGATTTTTTCTCAAGTATAGACTAATTTGTAATTATATAAAAGACACGCCAAGTTAGTTTTAAATTTTCATTGAATTATAGAAGAAATCTGACTGTATTTCTCTTTGGATTTCAGTAGGATAAAGAAAAAATTACTTTCGGTCAACCAACTAATCCTCGATGTGGAAACCAGCTTTGAGTGAAAACGTAAATTTAACTTAATCTGAATTGAGATTAGAAACATATAGGACAGTGTTTATTCAATTTCCCTTTTAGTTGTTAAGTCATACATTTTTTTACAAAATAATTGAATTTGTTAATAAAAATAAAAAGCCAAATTATAAGGCGACAACTATCATTCTGTTGAATTTTACGATGCCGTAACCAAGAGTTTTACAACTAATATACTACAGGTGTAAATGATGTGATATAAAAATGAGCTTGGTCAAAGTACTAAAAACCAACGCAGTAGTTGAAGATGTGGTTGATTTTCGTTATTTTCAATTCAATATTAATGTAGTAATTTTAAACGTATTGTAGCGATAATTTTAATAAGTTAGTTCATTTTTTTTGTTAGTTCAAAAACAGCTAAAGTTTTCAGTCAAATATTCTAGGACATTTCAAATTTTCAGTTGTAGTAAAATCTTTTATACATATGTACTATGTATGTTAGATGTACGTTTCAAGAACGATGTTGCGATTAGATTCAAATGTTAAC
The DNA here is from genome assembly GCA_037464815.1 of Mylabris variabilis. Lineage (NCBI taxonomy): Eukaryota > Metazoa > Arthropoda > Insecta > Coleoptera > Meloidae > Mylabris > Mylabris variabilis. The sequence goes on from JAZBGW010001113.1 coordinate 1,228, forward strand.
CAAAATAATTTTGAATCGTCTGAAATTTTTTGGATAAGTAATCAAAATCGATGCTGTCTTTGATAGCAACTTTACAGCAAACAAATAGACAAGATATATCAAAGAAATCTTGGTTAAAGACATTTAGGAACTGAATGCCGGTATATTTAGAAAAGGGAAGGAATTGAGATAAGATGAGATAAACGATAGAGTGGGTGGATTGAACAGCAAAATAAAGTGATGAGAAAATTTCAAAGTTAGAAGACAATTACATTTAAAGCGATATAGAAAGGTTTTTCTACATACATATAAAAGACCATAAAAACATTTAACACGTAACGTAGTTGAATGCACTCTAAATAATGCCACCTTAAAGTTTAATTTAAGTATATAGGATAGATTTCGACCGCGGTTTTCATGGTCCTTGCTTCGATTTTTTCTTTGTTTTTTACTCTTACAGCTTTCGTTTTTTTTTGTGACACCATTTCTTATTATAAATTAAATACTCCACATGCTTAATAATGTTGACCAATACAACAGTTCAAATTGATCTATGCGAAAAGTATTATTTGAACTTAAAACGGCTCTTGATATTATATCAAGTCCGTTTGTACTTCAATGTGTTAAATACAAATATGTTTACAGTAAAGTGTCTACTAACGGATATTTCCTTTAAGCTAACACTCGCCTTGATAAACGGACACATCTGTCGCTACCAAACTATTTCCAATTATTTTGCAAATTCATTATAGTTGTCGACTGCAAATAATGAATCTTATATAAAAAAAAGTCAAATTACTTTAAAAGTACCTGCTTATAAAGAAATGTTGTCTGTTTCAGGTATAGGTCAAAAATTATCTGCATTTACACATAGAATTTACAGTGGACAATTTCCTTAATGTGCCCCAATCATATTTAACTTTTCTTATAAGATTCACTATTTTCAGTCGATAGCTATACAAATCTCTTTTTCTGTTTGCATTTTTTATGAAAGTTATATAACTATAAAGTTATATATCAGTAACGAGCATTTCATGAAACTGTAATTACTTCCCGTATCATTAGAATCTTGGGTTCGTTACTGTAGCCTTTAGTATTTTTGGAAAAAGTTTATGAAAGTTTATGGCTTACAGTCTTTATCAATTCTCCAGCATATCCTTTGCTTGCAACTTTAACTCGACGTATTAGCTATTGAAGATGTAAATAGAATTTTAATAAAAAAATTACTTAAAAAAGATTATTTTGAATAATAAAATTATATTACAAAAACACACAAGTACATGTTTAGCGAATTAGCAACTGTGGATTGTATTTTCTTCTAAACTTGGTGTTTTCCCTGTCTTTTAAATTAATGACTAGGGGATTTCGTATCCTGATCCCCATCGGGTTGGTAGGGTTTGAAGATTGTGAGTGATTTTGACTACACCCTGTATAAGGTAATAATTAGTGATGGATTTTTTAATTGGATTAGCAATATTAACTGACTTCTGGCAATTATAATTGTAAAGAGAGCAATTGATGGCTTGTAAATTCGAATTATAAAATGTCATATGCATGTTGTTTGTTTCAAATGTGTTTTTAATTAATGGAGCCTTTGTTTAAAGCAAAACAAAATTAGATGTCGTGTAGTTTGATGATTGTTGGATATGTCATCAAAGGATGTAGCCTTGAGCCCTACTCCATTTCATTTGGACACATTTCTCTCCAATCAGTGAATAAATAATAAAGAGAACCGAACGAGATTAATTAATGAGATATTTCACATATTTATTCAAAACAATATCTCTCACCTTCAACAAGTAATTATCATTAGATCCGTTAAAGTTTTGAAATAATAATTAATATAGACAACAAGAAGAAAGTACGATGTTTTGACAAAAATTAAACGAATTTTATCAAATCAGTTAGCGAACTTGGTGATTTTCAATGGCCATCAGTTAGCTATACATAATAATTCTAACGATAAAGTCTTTGTAATTGAAGATTATTAGATGAAATTTGAATTATTACTTGATATATTTTGTTAAATACATGTTTATTTCATGGTCGTTATTTGCATAAACAAAATATGTTTATTATGAACAAATATATAGATTACATAGTATAAGAGCAAATATACAAAAAACGTTAATAATAAATTTTACTCGTAAGGTCATCCATTATTAATTGCCTTGTAAAGGCCTGAAAATGGTAGGTTTAATTAACGATCAACCATTTTGGAAGGTTAGACTTGTTGCCATTATAGGATTTCGGTAATTTTTTTTGTCTGTTACAACAAACAAAATTGTATTTCTCATTTGTTTCACAATTATTTGTTGTTGATGGTGGAAATTAATGTTTGATTTAAATTATTCTTCTAGTTAACTGTCTAAAATTAGTCAAGAGATACGTTAGTGATTTATAATGTGGTGGTTAAAATGTGCTGGTTAAAATTTATCAGTCATCTCTGACAATACAAAATAGAACTTAGACCCTTGTCTTGGTTTCTAGTAATATTTTGAAAGATGATTATTCAAATGTAATAGCTTTTAAAAAAGGTCAGTTATTAATAATTAGCGAATTTCCGCATATATAAGAATCTTTGAAGTACAATTTTATTAATAAGTCATAAAATAACAACCCTAGATTGTATTAAAAATTTACGGTGGATCGATTTAGCAAAAATTGACCATTTTAAATGTCCTTTTATACGTCGATAACACACCACTATCAAACCGAAATGTTACAGTTTGGGTTTGATTTATCGATGTGTGCTTTTCTTATGATAGCGACAGGCGAAATTCGATTGGAAAAATGAATTTAGGTTTGGACAACATTCGTGGCTGTTTCAAACAGACCGTAATGCTTTGTTCAATAGCAAATGCATTCAATTTAGTTAGTCACATGTTTCAATGGATACATGTAAACTTAATTGTTATTTAACGATTTCTATTTTAATTTTACCAAAAAAGTCGAATACCTACTGAATATATTACCATTTTTTTTACATTGCAATGAAATTTTATTGATCTAAATTAAGAATTAAAAGTAAATGTTCTCAACGGAAAATAGAACCTGTGTTACTAACGGAAGATATTTATAATACAAACTTGACTTTTAGATTTGTTGGAAGAAACTTGTGCACAAATTCTCTTGGGTTTGGTGCATATCTTAAATACGAACGCCACCTGCGGCCATATATTTTCGTGAAAAGATTCTAAGTTTCAAAGACAATTTCTTTTCAAAAGAATCTCGTAATCAATAAGAGTATTAGCTAGCAAAAACTTTTTTTTGTGGAGATTCCACTTTTGTTTCTACTGTCTAAAATAATTTAAGTTGGAAATTTTTCAATATTTCTTAATGATTAAGTGTTGAAACTGAGTGAAAATAAATGAAATTAGTTTGTACGTTGCTATATGCAAAATTGATTATTCAGAAAGTTTTTGTCATTTATGCAAAGCACAAGACGTTATTCAAAAAGTTTAAAGTTTTTTCTTTGTTATCATAAGTGTATAATTGTAGGGAAAGTTTTATAAATTATAAAGTTTCTCTAAGGGTGGCTACACATTTTTCAATCAATACATTTATCTCTGCTGTTGGCACGATGCATCTTTTAATAATTAATGAGCAAACATTGATTCTATCACACATAAAACTACAAAGTTATAAACTGCAGTAGATAAATTTCCGTTTAACTTTATTTAATAACGTTAACGCTCTTACCAGACTCTCTTCTATAAAACCAAGTCAACACTTTCAAAGATCGAACATAATTAATCAAAAAATTTAATTATTATCAAACCAAATTAAAGTAGATTTTTAACACTTCCAACTTATCTACTCCAATTTAAGTCAGAATGAGCAAAGCCGAAATATCAAATTTCATCTTCAAAGAGCAAAAAACTACTTTTGACTTCAGTTAATAATTTAGTTTAGTTAATTTTCTATGTATAATTTGATAGGTATATAAATATAATTCGTAATATGTTATTGATGATGAAGAATCCTTCTTGAAAGACTAATTTAGCTTGTAAGTTGTTGAACAAAAGCTGTGTTAGATCTACTAATTTATTAAATTTGAAGTTAAGAAACTCCTACAAAGTAATATAGATAGAATAACTTGAAATGATTATGGTAAAGGAACCAATTCTAGCTAGTGAAAATTAAAGGAAGCCTTTTGTAATTGAATAAAGAAGAAATCTCTCATTTAAGCTAGAAATTTTAGTTTTAATTTATGGCTAATCAGGTGAATTAGAACAAAACGAGACCAGTCTTTAAACGTTTCTAATGTATAAACAAAATCTATTTTTAAAAATAAATGCAAATCTATGTAGTTTAGTAAATAATGCTGTGTCCAGACGGGTTGACAAATGCACCCCATTATCCTCTATACCTAGACAAGTTTATATCCGTTTGCACGCTTTTGCCCTTGTGTGTAATTTAACGATGTTGCGAGACGACATTCCCTCGACACCTCACCCTAAAACTAAACGACATCTACTAAAATCAAGTTAAAATCAACCATTTTTCACAAACCGATCTTTTGTTACTATTAATATCGATAACTTTACTAGCGAATTAAGGAAATTAATTGTTAAATTTCAATCAAATATAACCGCAAGGAATTTAATCATTGCCTATTAGAACTTTGAACCGTATTATTAGTTGTTGAAAATGACAAACAAATCTATTCATAGTTTGCTTTAAATCTAGAGGAATCCAGCCGTCACTACAGCTATGTTTGCAAATATAACAATCATAAATGAGGTGACTGTTATTGATTTCAACATAATCAATGTATTTGTTGACTGCTACCAGCAAAATACAAATGAATACATATTTCATCATTTTACATTTGACAAACGAATAAACATCTTGTAGAGATTACAAAGTTACATAATTTAACAAACATTTTCGTGGAATTAATTCAGTTGAAGAAAAATATACGATCCGAATAATAACTTATTTTAGTTAATCTCTAGTTAAAGTCTGTAAAGCCATTAAATCTATCTGCTGCCATACAATAGAAACTTATATTTCCGTCTTAAATAGAGCAATACAAAAAGATTCCGTCCCTAGGCGTCTAAACGCATTTCATTTCAAATACAGAAGAAATGAAACTGAACAATACTCGTGATCGTGTATGTGAAAACGGTCTTAGTGCTGAAAGCGAGTTCGGCACAATTATTTCCAGCGTCGAATCCACTAATATGTGTCTATATTCTTAACAATTCCCATTATCAAATATTAACCAACTATATGGTAGGAAACGTAACGTTTTGTTAAACAATTAAATGTAACTTGACGTAAATGTGACCTAATTGTTATATTCTAATAATCAGTGGAGAAGAATTTGTAGGAATAAATATAAAACGTCAATGTTGTAGAAAAAAGAGGTAACAATAAAAATAAACGGTTCATACTAAATACATACTAAGAAACTCCAATTTACTCCAGCTAATTTAACATTTAATGTCAAAGACAGACGGTGTTCGTCTGCGGCCCAACTTTGTGGAAGTATTTTATATGCGACAGCCAATAAGAAAACCCAACTTGTTTCGGTAGTTAGTAATACATTTATTTTGATTTTCAGTATAAATTGAAATCAATTTACTACCTGCTATATTCTGTTTAACAATTTGTTAATAATATAGGATATTATTGAAATCATTCCTATTACAATTATGAATTATTTTTGAAACATTAAAACTTTTATTTGAAGCTGCTATGGAAAAATTTAAAATCGCACTAATCGGATGATTCTATCCCTTCTAACATTTATACTGATTTACATTTAATTGCCTTTTAACAGTATCAGAATAAAAATCAATCTTATTAATAACTAAAGAAAAGAAAATTGAATACCGTTGGCATCTCAAACCAAAATTTTAAGTTAACAAGTAACAGGAAGAAAGTTAAATAAGCTATTTGAAATAAAATTCACGACTCTAAGATAAAGATGGAAGATAAACAAACAAAATAAACGAACTTTCCTTATGATAATAGGAATTGAACGAATGAAGAGTAGAATAAGTAAAAATTATTCAGTTCTTTTGTCGGCACTGAATAAAAGAGGCGACATTTTCCACGACGGTATTATAGGTTGTCCTATACGTAGCTTTCCTGTCTAGGCACAGATTGATTCATTTTCGATGAGATTTCAAATAGAATTGAATGAACCAATCCCTATTGAATGATAGAATACAAATAAGGGGTGTATCGAATAGACAACTTTTCCTAATACTATCAATTACTAAAATGCAAATTTCAAGAGAATTAACATGCCGTCAATTAACTTTACTACAATTAACTATTGTAAATTGATTGATAAAGAAACTAAATATTTGATTTCATTATTGAAATTATTTTTATATTCGCTACATTTTTATTGAAAACAATTCAATTTTAATTTATCAAATAATGTTGGATTACGGAAATTAATCAAGTGGATGAAATAAAACCAGATTATTGGAAATACCCTTTATCTTTCCTATTGGACACATTTATATTGATTGGTTGAACTGAAACTAAAACTCATATATAAATATTACCTGGTTATTAAGAAATATATATGTTCATATATAATAGTTAAAATGGATCAAATAATTGTAAAATTTATTCCATTAAATTTGTAACAAACAATCAATTAGATGCTTGCATTATATAAACAAATACTCGTATTATTTTAGTATCTATAGAATGTACAACAGAAGCAAACATTAAAATATCAATGCTAAATTCCTGTGTATTTGTAGTGGATATAAATCAGTATGGAATTTGTATTGTATTGACAAGCTCTCATCAAAATAGAAGCATGAAGAAGCATTAGTCCGAATATTTACAAACGGTTTAACTAACACGCCAAATACTGTCGTATATAAATTCGAATCAATCACAATGTAGGCATTAAGCCTTATTGCTAATGCTAGCACCTATGTGAATGATCTGTATTTGAATTTAATACATGAAAATGTTAAATATTACCTACAAAGATTTATTATTTAAAACTGTGTAAATGTTACGTGACAATTTTCGATTAAATTTTACATATATTTTTAACACAACTTCTTATCAGAACCAGTAATATATTAGATTTTATTTCCATTAACTATCACCAAACAACAAAATAATATATAAAAGTGATTTTTTTATTAAAGCAAAACGAACTATAGAATGGTGTTAAACGTTTTTGTCCTATATTATATAAAAAGTTACGGTAGTTTTCTAGTTCGTTTTTTATATGTATGTTTAGCTTTTGGTAAACTTAGTTGGTAATAAAACTATCCTAAAACAAGTACTAAAGCTGCGCCAAACAAAAAATAAAATCGAGCGAATACTATACCGGGTGTTGGTACTAAATGTGGTCGATTCTTATCAGACTCCTATTAATAACAAGCGATTCGGATAATATTTTAGCAAAATTAGAACCTCGTAACTCATTTAGATGTTGGTCAAAAAATGCTCGTTTTTGACAATGTTGTGATTTTCAAAAACGAACTAAACCCGCAAAAGTGCTTAGAATGACTCGACTTACTCGTTGACTTTCTTCGTTTTTCTACATTTTGTCATAAAAAAAACACGTCGTTCTCATCTGTTTTGTGAGCTTAAATCGTTTCTGAAAATCACGACTTTTTCCAAAACGGGCGTTTTTCGATCAACTTTAAATGACCTACGAGGTTGTAATTTTGCTAAAATGTTCTCTAGCGCCCTTTCTATAATTATTTGAAATATTTTCGAATCGCTCGTCTATTAATAGGAGTTCCATAAGATCCGCCACATTTTAATTTTTAGGTATATCATCGAATGTTGCTTGGAATTTCATGTCCATCATTTTTTTAATGTATAAATATTTAATAATCCAATAATCAATTTTATGTCTATATAATGACATATTTGGGTAGACTAAATAGGGTTGAGGACTTTATTGAATTAATCAAAACAACATCAAAAATTGTATTGGTTCATGCTATTTTATAAAAGCCTGAAATAGCACAACGAAATAATAGGACAAAAATACAATGTGTTCATTTTTTCTGTTTGATATTCACAAAAAAAAATCAATAATATCATTTTATGTTTCTATTAGCGACTTTAGGTAGGTTGGACTTCCATCGGGTCGTTAATTTGAAAAAAGGTATACAGAAATATGCTATTTTGAGCTAGCTTGAATAAATATTTCATTCCGAAAATTGTACGGCATTGCAATTACAGTCTGTATAATAAAATTTAAAAAGAAAATACACGTGTAATTTTTGGATTTTATTTGATTTTATTGAACAATAATCATGGAAAATTCACACAAAAAGTGATCCTCAAAAAATCAACCGCCTACGTCGAGCGGAGGCGGTGATATAGCGTTAGGATCGGATCTAGGAAGTGTATAGGCAATATTGTGTGGGCTGTTTTTATTTTTACTTTTTAAATTGATGTACAATTTGTGAATATTCGATTAACTTCGAAATCCAGAAGTTGTATTTTTATCGTAGGTACTTTGTTTGTAAACCTATAGCAATACAATTTTTAGTAATTGTCAACTTTATCCCATCTATGTCTTTAGTTCAATACAAATATGTGTAATATTTTTTACTTTGGACTACAGTTTTGTAGTTGATTCGAAGTTGGACATTCCAGTTGCTAATATTTTATTCAGATATATATTAGATACATATAGCATATACAATTCAAATTGAAATCGGGATTGAAACTTGTAAAGAGTTGCACTGATTGAGGGTTACTCAAACATCAATTAATGTTCGAACTTTCTAAAAAGGAGTTATGACTTGAGGGTGTTCATAGAGACGAATTCAGATAACGATTAGATTCAATTTCAGACACAGTATTTAATCATCCGACCAAACAATCATACTCAACGTTTATTACAATAATTCGATGTAAATTCATCGAGTCCAGTAGATTCATTAACAATTATCCATTACACGAGTACCAATTAACAATCACTAAAAACAAGTTAATCTTCATTTGTACAAAAATATATTTCATCTTTATTATTGAAATCATATAAATTTCGAATGTATAATCATGAATTTGTCTGTTTATTGTAATTTTATGTTTGAACAATGGGCAATTAGAACTAATCTATAATTACAAATCAAAGGTAATTAAATAATTAGTTTGTTTGTGTAATATTATCTTAAAATTTACCAACTGTATCGATAATTTAAACTTATAATGAAGCTTTGAAATTTTTGTTTTAAAATCTTTGTAATACCGTCATCGGCAATCCATTTTTTTTTTTACATTTAGTTGAAAGCAACTGTACGAAATCTGATTTAAAAACACCGACAATCTACTGAAACTTTGTTAACATTGGTGTTTTTCCCCTCATTTAATAAAAGAATATTACCAGATTTGTGTATTTTTATCGTTAATTATCTCAGTTTAGTCCAGCACATGTACAAAATTCTTTTAATTGCAGTTTCTTTAATGAAAAAATCTTTTTGTTTATGATTTGATTCTTTTATAATGGAAGAAATTACTGTAATTATCCGAAATTAAATTGGAACATTTTGTTACTAGATTAAATATTCCATGAATTTTCTTTCTAGTAATGTAACACAAAGTCAACAAATGGCTTTACACAGAAGAACAAATCGAATTTACTTAAATTGTCTAATTAGATATTCTTAATCAACCGTTCGGTATTGGACTAATTCACAAGAGTGCACTAAGAAGATCCTGTGGGATAAAAGATTTATAAAAAGGATCATTCTTTTATCAGTGCTAGGAACAAATTCGATTATTTAGAGATTAATTCTACATGAACTGTGATTGAAATAAACATTGTTAAAACAAGATTTAAACAACTAATAATAGAGCGCCTTCAGTAGATATTTATTTACAAAATTTATCGAATGTCTATTATAAGATTATTCGCCTCGATATACAGAAGATATTCAAAATTTCTTTTCAATAATTCAATTCCATCAGCCGCACGTACTAAGAAACAACTCCAAACAGTATACATAACTATAGTAGCAACACTATGTTCCACTTGCATTCACGTTCAATTCGTTATAAATATTTGATTGTCACACCATTTTCCCTTATGGGTTACAAATGAAAATCTTTTAACAATAAGTTAATTGAAAAGTCGTCTCGTTTTTAAATTATGACCGTTTCGAATGTCACTAGCTGAAACTTGATTATTTACTGACACTGAACGTGTTTGTGAAAGAGCACACTTTACAACCTAATGGTCCAACTTCACTGTTGTTAAGTGAAAACTTTTCACATTAATCTATTACAGTAGAGAAGCAATCTTAGTAAAACATATGCCGGGAAAAGTTCTTTTTGTTGTAATCAAACGAATAACATGTCCCATACGTTATTGTGATAAAATGGAGCATCATTGTATCATTAAATTTTGATTTAAAATCGATTTCAATCCGAAAACACCTCAATATATAAATAAAGTTGTAATTGTTTTATCACGTCAAACTAGTTTGAGAAAATCAATTAAATAGTTAAATTGATAATTAAGGCGCTTAACGCTATAGAATGATACCTACTAATTTTATTAAATCATTGTCAACCAACAATCACGATAATTGTCTATTCGATCCTTTAGTATCGAAGCAAACCGACTAAGATTTAAATTTATAAAATATCAAGAGAAATTGCCGAATTGGCGGATTTTTTTTTAAAAGTAACCTACGAAATCCACCGCTTTTTTTCTTCACCTTACAAGAAATTTATACCAAACTAGAGTCTTTCACGTATCTAAATTTTCCTGAGGAAACGGATAATAGGGTTCGACAACAATAAAAATCTCGAACAATCTTTTTTACACTTCATCTATCAAGAGTTTCAATCAATATTCGATCGTAGATTTCCCCCTTCCATCTTTCCTTTTTATTTTGAACAAAAAAAAAACATTAAAAATTAAAAGAAAAAACCGCAATTTTCCCTCGCAATGTGGGATAATTAGTGTTTATAGTTTCTTTATTATTCGCTACTTGATTGTAAGTAACGCAATTTCCTCATAATCAATAGTGTCTTCCTGAATACGGTGATATAAAAAGCAGTTCAATCAAGATTAGAGAGCAAAGAAATTCGGTTAGAATAGGACAAGTTCTATAAAAAAAAATATATGTATAAAAAGTTATATTGAAACCTAAAATTTTTGTGTAAAGAAGAAGGCGGGGTTGATTGATAATAGCAAGTGAGATGTTGATTGATTGAATGTAAACTTGTTCTTTTTGTTAAAAATCGACAATATAAGATTGAATGGATAATAAAATAATCTTCAATCATTAATTTTCAATTATAATCACCCATTGCAATCTACTTTAAGAATGAGCAAAATTCAAATCAGATACAGGACAAGATTACCTTAGTATTTACACTTTAATCCTTGTATTCGGTCGACTGATAAGTAGCGTCTTGCTAATTGTAAAATGTAATTATTGAAGATAAAATAGCAATTACCAGTTAATATAATTAAAGTTATTTCGAATTTCTAGTGATTTTGGAAGACGTCTATAAACGATATTAACAATTAGTATATCATGCGATAGAGAAACCATTATCGAACTTAATTATTTATTGTAGAATTTCATATAGCATTGTTACGAACCAAATCAAGCATTACTAACATCTACATATCAATATGTGATGAAGCTACTATAGGGAACAATGGGAGTGTAATTCACTGAAGTGACAATTCTGTTACATGTACTGAAGTTGTAGAATCACTGAATTTCACTACGTTACATACACATATATCACACGTTAACAACATTGTCAACAATCAAAGAAAAATCGTTAAATTTAAACAACCTTTGACGACAAACTCTATAATGTTTTTACATTAAAGCAATAATTATGTTCTAGTCTCTTTGACATTTTGACAAGTAAGATATTGACTAAATTGAATTTGTTAGACGCTGTGAAAATTCGTTTTAATTGAATTTCAAAACTCCTTCATCAATTTCACGTTATAAATCGCTGTGATTTAGTAAAAAATAAAAGGGAAATAGATCCTTAAGAATTTATTAGCATATACCTATCCAGTTAAAAGTAATAAAACTAATCAATTATATTGCAATAAGGCATGCATACATTTACACATATATCGTTAAAAAAGATCACGGTATCATATATCGAATAGAAATGACGACTTTAGTACAGCCGTAGAAGTATCATATAAGATCCAAGAAGTACTCTGGGGTGTTGTAACATGAGCCAAGTTGAACATAACAAAATACACACACAGAGAGAGAAACACATACACATAGTTAGATCATGAACAACTCCTTTGTGACGACAAGTAACGCCGTGTAAAAATTGTAATAACTGGAATGGATGTCTTGTTAACCAGAAGGGCGAATTTTAATTGGACAAACATGCCCTAAACTTCAGTACTTGTTTCTCATCTATAGATAATAGACAATAATAAAGATGTTAGATTAATTGCATATGGTTTCATAATACCAATCTTATTTTTTTGATAAAAATAATAAACGCTCGATCTATTATAATTTAGAAGATAATTAGTGATATAGCGAATATAATGCTCTACTATACGCTTTGTGTATAAATATCCATCCATATTATAATATACAGCTATTTATTTATGGTACCCTTCAACATTATCTTTACAACTTTGTAGATCAATAAAGGATGTCGCTTCACAACACACAAACTACAATAGGCCCTTCGTACGCCTTCCGAACATTAAGATAAAGAATCTTTACGACAAACTGACAAAGTATCCCCAGAAAGACACCGATGACATCAACATAAATCCATAATTAATACAAACAAAGCTTAATAATATTTACTACAACATTTTTATTTGTACAAATTAAAATATATGTCGTTTGCAAAGTATATAAATAAATTTAACAAGTTAACTATTTAAAAGATTAGCTGATATACTTAAATTCATGTTGGTAAAGAACTTTTGGAACTTTTACAAATTTCACAACAAAATTACTAATGAATTTTATTACAGCTGACCAGTAAGATTTTGTAACTATTAGTGAAGACGACTTTTCGATTTTGTTACTACGATTTACAAATAACGATTAAATAGAAAATTGGAAAACTTACAAAATATCAAAATATTAAATTAAGTGTCAAGTTTAGAGTTTGTACAATTGGGGATTTTGAATGTAAATTTTGCACTTTTTAAAAACAGGTAAAATCCGATCTATGCTATAATATGTGTGTATAATAATGACATAAACAAATGAATAATGATACCGTTTCGGATATTACATGATTACATGATTTCGTGAAATGACAGAATCAGAGAACCGTCAACTTCCGTATTTCACTCACGTAGACGAACACTATTAATAATAGTTGAAGTTTACAAAAGAAACGTATTATAATAGGTAACAATATGTATGAAAAAAGAAAATAAAATCAAAATTACTAACGTATACTATAAAATTTGTTTGTACAAAATATTTGATAATTTTTGCAAATTTGTCTCTTTTGTTTAATATAAATTTAGCAGAACAAATTGAATAACTAAACAATGATTTAGGTGATTTTACGAGACATGCTGGAATGTTGTTAAACATATGCCATCTATGAATAATAACAACCACAATTGAATATAATTATCACGCAAGAGAGAATGATTACAAAGTACAAACAATTATTGGGGGTTGTCGAATAAAATTTATTCCAATGTTGTCTCTTGTTGTTCATATACTGTTCTAGTTTCAAAACAAGCAACAACTATTTAATTACTATAGGATATTAACATACGATTGTTCGAATGTATTGTAATAATTTATCAAACAGAATTTTCGTATATTTTATACAAATAAATGAAAAACAACAAATAGAATTTTACAGCAAGATTTAGTAAATTTACAACTGGATAAAATAGTATGAGAATATTAAGGTTGGCGCATCCACCATTTCGACGGTTAATAAATTTTTACGAGCACATTAAGCAAACGCATTAATAAATTAAATATAAATTTTCTATGCTATTATACTGGTGGTCGAAATGGACTGGGTGGTGTATGTGTGTATTTGGCATTGTGCATGCAAGGAAATAATAAAGTATTGCCCTATTATCGATTTTACTATACTTCGTTCCACCCCTATGCCGCTCATTATTATCAACAAACATACATTTAATTTCTTTCATTGTGATACGTGTGTCATTATTACAATCAAAATTTAATTGTTATTGCTTGTTATAAGTGAATCTTATCATTCCCTTGTGTATCTTTTATAAACGTATAACATGAAAACATGATAATTTATCAAATCTGACATTTTCGAATTATTTCACACATGATTATACAATAATTTTCAAGTTTTATTCAAAATATTTACTTTACGTCTGACATAAATAATTGATTATCGTATAAAAACTTATGGAAACATGTTTTCTTAAAAGTTTGATATATTAAAAAATCACACTTGTTTAGTTACAGTTTGTACTGTTCTACGACTGTTCGTACGGTTATCTTTATCCTGAAAATTGGCCGAAATCAAGATTTACGTAAATCATTTACATTATTGAAAGTATTATCCTAATTTTAAAATCTAAACAATTAAATTTGAAAGTTTGGTTAACGAAAACCGACGTTACAAGTTTGTTGTTTTGTGATTTTATCAACGTTAAACAGACATTTTATGCTGAAAATGTCTGTTGATTTTGTTAATTTAAAGTTTTATAGGAAAATAAGAACGAAAGCAATTTAAATAAATTTTATATAAGTGAAAATGTCATAATTGTATTAAGATGTATGCCTGTGACAGCTGACATTTATAAATCATTCGTAATACGTCTGCTTTACTTTTAGCATTTTGTTTCTGTGAACAACAATTGCCGGGCGCTACGTCCATTAAAATAGAATTGCCGGAAAAAGTTTCCGGAATTTTTTCTGTTCTCTTTTATTTTACATTAATTTTTTTTGATTAATTATAATATCAAGAATAACACACCAAATTTCGATGTAGAAAGAAGCTCAACGACAAAAAAAACCAGCGAGAATTTGCGAAATATTAATCAAATTTGTTGACGTAGAAAAGTGATATTATTTGAAAAATTTTATTATCGATTTTTCCATATAATTTCATTGCTTTAATGTCTCACAATTTTCAGGTATCTGCTCATCATTAATTTGTCTTTTTATTCTTTTAAAATAAAGTAACGATCACTTTAGGCACAAGTATTGTTTAAAATGACAATGTTCTACATGGAAATAAGTTTAAGGGAAGAATCAAAATGAAAATATGAAAATAAGTTATATGCTTCAATGAGTTTAAGTTTATTATTTCATGAATAATCTTAATATCTTTGTTTTAAGATTACACACATGTACGGAGATCTTGAACCTAGATTTCGCCCGGCGCCTCCACCATTTCGACATGAAAATAAAAATTAAATGCATTCAATATTGAAACTACTAACAAGCTGTCAGTTATGAAAAGAATTTTATCTCTTGATTCGTATCTATATAAAAGACATTGTTGCCGATGTTTGATATTTCTAACAAGATCTTAAATTGAAATAGTGGATCTAGGAACTTTTACTACTTTTAAATTTAAAAAGTCTAAAGTTGAATACGATTATTGAGCTAATTAAAAAAGTTAGCAAAACTGGTTTGATTTTCTTTTGGGAAAGAAACTATATCGATATCTATGACAGTATGGTATGATAGAGCGTCGTGGAAAACTTTTAGTTAAAAAGCTAAATAGTGTAGGAAACTTTCTTACAGGTAAAGTTTATTTCATCGACATAACAAATGTGTCTACTTCTTAAAATTACTTGTAAAAATTATCACACAATTTGCGTGTAATGATACCATTTAAAATGTATTTTATTTTTATGTTAAAATAAAAAATACGCTGTAGGTATATTAGTTATGTTAAATTTTATACGATATGCAAATCATCTTAAATCATTTTCTAAAAACAAAAAGTATACGAAAATAAAGTTTTGTATATCTTTTACGTGTAATTTTATATTGACATTTTATTCAAATAATTTATATTATCTTCGTTTCAGTAAAGATTAAGTCTATTGTAGATTATTTGAAGCATAAAATATTGTTCGTATTTGTTGGAATAAATTTCTATTGATTCATCCCTGCCTGAAATGTTTCACTATATTCAAAAATAGACCATAAAGTACAGACTAATTAGATTGATTCTAGTAATGTGATTTCCAGTCCATATAGTCTAAATAAATTACAATGTATTTTGTATACACTCAATGAGGTAGCCTCAGCACATGTTAATGAAATGGAATCCTGTCTACCTGCTCCTCAATTGTCACATTATATAAATAATTTAGTGGATCAACAGTCAACTGTTTCTGCGTTGACAAGATCATATTTTAAGAAAACCTACATTGGAATCATTCATTCTTAAAATCG
>JAZBGW010001115.1:0-17529 GCA_037464815.1 Mylabris variabilis
AAATTTCAGGATTATTCGTCGATAATTCTTTGAATTTTACTAAAATTAATTATTTAGGATAACAATATGAAGATGGATTTTTTTGTGATAAGTGTTCTTCCACAAGAAATCTATGGAAACATTAGAAATATTTACAGAAATACAGTTTAACTTATCTAAGAAAATTAAAATCGCCTTTTCTGTTATATTCATTTCAAAATTCTTGAAACAATTTTGAAAAAATACAGTGTATAAAATCATAACGAAAATTTATATGGTTTTGTAAGACTTCAAGATTATTCGTCGAGAATCCTTCGAATTTTACTAAATTTAATTATTTAGGATAACAATATGAAGGTGGAATTTTTTTTTGATAAGTATTTTTCCATGAGACATCCATGGAAACAGAAATATTTAGACAAATACAGTGTAACCTATCTAGGAAAATTAAAATCGACTTTTTTCACATCCGTTTCAAAATTCTTGGAATTGTTAAAGTAATTTTGAAGAAACAGTGTGACTTGTATAAAAGAAACTTAAATAAAATTCAATATTATTAAAAATAGAAATAGTGATAAAAGTCAACTGTATTATAATTAAATATTAAATCAACAATTTAATAAATATAAAACAAACTTGTTCTTATCAGTTAAACTAATAATTGTAATTGTTGATGCTGATAATAATACAAAAACATTCCAACAATAATATCATAAATCATACAAAGATTATCATTTGATATGTTGATTTTGATTAAAGATGTTGATTTAAGACTTACCGAAAACGTTCAGGATAGGAACGTTTCAAATATACAGCAGCTTTATAATCATCAACCATATCACCACATAATTGATCTGGCTTATCACAATCCGGCTGTCCTGGACACCAATCACGATGTTTTCGTGATTGTAACGTACCCCGTGGATCTCTTATCAACAATAATACTTTAACATTCAACCTATTGATGTCAATCATAATTAAAAACAATTATTTTATTGTTTTTGATTAATATGTAAAGGCTGTTTTTTTTTAAGTGGTCAATACTCATAAAACTCCTACTAGCCGGCGAGCGATTCGAAAAATATTTCAAGGATTTATAGAAGAGTGTCTAGCGATCATTTTAGCAACATTAGAACCTCGCAGCTTATTTATAAGTTAATCAAAAAACGATCCACCTGTTCCAGAATAAAATGGAGAAAAATGAAAAAAAGCAATATTGAGGGTCTAAGAATCATTCTTATTGTTAGAAGTAACCCACCCGAGGTTGAAACTTTCGATTTTGATGATTTTTGGTATATAGGTAGTTCATCCCTTAGAATATAAATTCTAAGGGATGCGTGTTTTGTCGTTCGTGCCCATATTCAAGTTTAAGGGAGATATTTGGGGTTGAAGTTACCCCAGCAAAATCAGTTTTTTTCAAATATCTCTAGAATAGCTAAATATTTTTTAGTGATTCAAAAACTAGATGCTAGAGATTAACTAGGGCTATCAAAAAATGAGAATTACGTGTTCATCCCTTGTTGGGGGGTTGAAGTTCTAGATGATTATATGCTATTTTTTATGATATTTTACAATTTTCTACCGCCATAGTAAAACATATCAACATGAAAATTCTTCTACTGATAGAAAATTAAAAAATAAAAGTTACCTACCCGAGGATTGTTTTGTATTTAAAATATCTACCTTATAAGCAGCTTATAGGGGCTGTATATTAAGGAGTAAATTTTGACTATGTGTATTATTTTTAAAAATTCAAATTATATGGACCTTAAAGGCCTTTAACAAATTTTTGAAATGATATATAATCAACCACCCTTTACAACCCCTTATCGAATTATAGGGCTTTAAATTTGTGTAAATTCTTACAAAAATCATCAAAATCGGGAGTTTCAACCTCGAGTGGTCTACTTGTTAGTCGTTTTGCTTGCTTTGCTAGTTTTTGTGAATTTTGACATTGTTAAAAACCAACTTCTAGATGAGCTACGAGGTTCTACTTTTAATAAAATAATCTCTAGACACCCTCCTATAAATCCTTGAAATAGTTTTCAAATCGCTCGCTAAATAATAGGGATTAACCACTTTTAAAAAAAAAAACACCCTGTGTAATAAGATTCGACTTACGTTCGATCATTGAGCAGTTCTTCAGCTAATTGTAGTTTTAATCGTACAGTTTTCATCGATTGAAACGGAAATTGTCGACAGAAACGATTCAAAAATGTTGTATTGAAACAATAATAAGGATATTGATCACAGTATTGCCATAATCTTGTATTATGTGTAAATAAATATAAATGTTGTCTACCAAAATCGATATAATGTTGTAGATTTGTATAATCACAGTTTAATAAATTCTTTAAATTTTTTATAGCCGACGAACTTAATGGTTCACCACGTATACGTACAATCCCATAATCCAATAATGGTTCATAATGATAATAATTACCAGGTATTGAATTTAAAACATCACCTAGAAATGTTGAACCAGAACGCCATGTAGTTAATATTAAACTACGTAATGGTTGGCCATTCGTTGATAACGTGAAATTTTCGATAGTTGTCGATTTTGGGAATCGATAATCGATCAATTCTCGATGTAATTGCTCTTGTAATTCGTCGATAACATCATCAATTGATTTCTGATTAGATTGCTGGTTATTATCATAAATACCATCGTTATTATCAGTATCGAATAGTGCCTCTTGTAGACTAATACCAACACGTATATTAGACGATGGTGGATGGTGATAATGGTAATAATTAATCGAATTCTTTTGATTGAAAACTATCAATAATAGACTAATTATACCAATTATAGTAATGCCCAAAACACCACTCTTACGGACCATATCTTCGACCACAACAATCCCATACAATCCACCATTGAATAATTATTTCTTTTATCAATACTATAACAATTATTATCATTTAGATTATTAAAAGACTTTCGTATTTAATTATAATACACACCCGAAAGTGTTGAGAAAATCTATTATTATAAATAATGATAATAATAATAATAATGATGATAACACAACACTTTAAACATTGTTTCTTTTATCAATTTGTTATTATTGTTAAAAAAAAAACAGAAATTAAGTAAACTGTGCGAACAATTGAATAAAACAGAAAGAGGCCGCAATAGCGTTGAAAGGTAAACCAGTTTCAGATGTTGTTGTTGTCTTCTTTTTTTACCAGTTGTCTTCCCCCACCACCACCAGAAAAAGCTCTGCATATTCACTATCTCTATTCCAACAATGTGATTCGTTATTCGTCTATCTTTATTTGACAATAATCAAACCTTGCCAGAGGTGTATTTAGTGGAAATTCTATTAAAATTTTCAGGAAATTACCTTTTAATTAAAAAAATTACACAAAAATTCTATTTTTTCGTCTGATGATTCAATAATTATTATAAAAGAATCGAATAATTGTAGATAATTACAGTTATGTTAAAATTAAAAACGGCCTCGATTATGTGTTGGATACGTTGTTCCAAATTCCTTTACGCAAAAAATAACCGCATGTTTATTTTATTATTTAGTTTAAAATAAGTAACAAGACTATAGTTATTCTTTTGTTGTTGTCTCAACATCCTTGAAATTAATTTATCAAAGTGTGGTTTTTAGAAGAAGCAAGTGTTAATAAAAAATAAAAAAAATTGTATTTCTGTTTTAAATAAACATGCATTTTTATTGATAAGATACATTAATTATAATGAGTAATCCGTATTGTAAACGATATAGTTCTATGTTCTATCGCCCATATCGCACAGATCTAGTATATCTATGGATAGCGCTTTATCTCGCAATTTATAGCTAAAACAATCTAAACTCGGTCCAAGGACATATGTAATTGCCAGAAAAGTTACTAGACATCTAAATATATCGCCTTTATAATTTCTAAACTTTAAGGGGTACAATTAGGGAATTTAGTTTTGTTAGGTTCGTGTCAAGATTCAATTACCTTGGTGGACCGTGTATACTTTGTTGTTTGTGCCCCCGCCCAAAATTACTGTTTTGCATACCTCAAAATCACCCGGAAACCATAGATCTAATACATATATGGATAACACTTTATTTCGTAATAAGGAGGCAACCAAAATTTCTACCATTACTGATTCAGTATTATTACTGATGAGCATGAACCGCAGAAAACATACAGTGGAACAGTAATCCTTATTTGTGATATTTTGATATGGGTTCTAGAGTTGACAGTGACACTTTAATTACGATTAAAAGTATTGTTCGCCATTTAATTAATCTATAATCAATGTTTACATAAATTTTTCCATATAGGATATTTAATGTGTCGCCTAAATGGTTAAAACGCTAGGCGTTATAAACGAAAGTGGAGAAAGTGCTATCCGTATATGTACTAGATCTAAGGTAACGTGTGTTTATTTGAATTTAATGTCAGAGTTAGCTATGGAACATAAATTGTGAACATACCATTTAACTGTCAGACAATAATTTGAAATTTGACTTTACATATATAGATATACAACAAATGTATTAAATAATATGGTATGTTCACAATTGAAGCTTTCATAGCCAACTTGTGACCTATCGAAAATTATTTGATGGCATTGAAACTAACTTATAAAATAAGAGAATAATAATTAAAATGCCATTGTAATGACTTAATTCATCATTAATAGAGATGTTTAATTTGAAAAAATGAACATTGTAGTTATGACATGGTTCAGTGTAGGCAATATGTACAACGGCGTTAAACTGGTTGCATACATCATTGAACATTTCCGTAATTAGTAAATTCTAAAAATTTGAATGAATTCTAATTAATTGTACGTTGATAATTAAATAAATGAATGTTGAAGGGCGATAAGGCTCTTCTTAATTAATCACTATTATATAAATAAATGAATATTTTGCAGCATATTATAATAGAATGTTTATCATAAAAACGGCATTGTTTGTTACATGATTGATTTCTGGCCAACCTCATTGTTGCTCATATAATATTTATGGAATAAATAATGACTCTATATGGAAGAAAAGTGTGCCAATCCGGTCCTGTGTCATTTAAAACGACAAATTAACGGCGTTTCTTTTAAATTCTGTTAAATAAACATTCCATTTTTAAGGCAGATTATTGAGTAATCCCTAAACCATATGCTTCCATAATTGTACAAAATTGTACGTTTAATTAGAAGGTTACCTAGTTGATTACAATGACACCAATTATTTGTACTTTAAGTATTAATTAAAGCAAAATTTCATTTAATTATAATTATAAGGTTACAACTCTACATACAATTGTGTTAAATTGGTTGTCTATGCAACCGGCGTGTTTATTTATTTATTTATTTATTTATCCTATTGTATTAATTATTAAATTCGAAATCAAATCAATTATAATTAATTTAATATTGATCGATGGTAATCAAACAATTCCAATATATCCTTTTTACATAATTTATTGTAAATAGATTGTTTTATTAAATAATAAAATTAATATACAGAGCTGGCTAAAACGATAACAGCAATACGTAATGTTTCTATCTCACTCCCGGCGTTATTGTATCTTGTTCAACTCGTACGAATTAGAATACTTCCTCTCGCTATTTCACTCTCGATTAAAGAAATAATGGATACTTCTCTCCGTCTATACAATGAAATTAAATGAGTGTGGTGGGAGTAGTGCTATCTTTATCCTGCTACTACATATGGAGTGAGATAGATACATTTTTCAATATTTCCATTATTGAAACCGACTATGTATGTTCTGTTAAAGTATTTTTTTATAGTTAAGGTCGATTTTCAGACAATTTCATTGCCGAATAAAATATATCGAATAAATGTGTGCTAGTCCGGTCCTGTTATGGTTCTTTTTAGATTTGCAAGTGAGCGGCATTTCTTTTAAATTTTCCCAAACACTATTTTTATTAATAAATTATCCGATAAATGAGAGCTATTAAAATTAAATATAATTATAAAAAAATAGGTGTTAATTAAGGTAATATTATCACTTAATTTATTATAATAACAACGAGGTGTTCAATTGATAACACGATCATTATAGAATTTATAACAGAATATAAGATACGCAACTGAGTATACAGTAACGTTAAATTGGTTGCCTACACTACTGGCGTTGTTTATTCTGTAAGTCTAATTAATTAACATTAATCGATTATTAATTATTACTGAACAATTTGAGAATTTTACAACAGCTTTGTTGGTATTTTTCGGTATCTATTTCGCTTGAATAAATTAATTATCGCAATTATACAAATCGACATTGATTAAATTGTCTTCTTTGTTTCACACCATGATCGATTTCTATAATAATTGTAAAATTTGAAATATTTATGGACTACTACATAATGGTACCAGTCCGGTCCTGGCAGTTATGGTTCTTTTTGGATTGGCTCTATAGTGAGCGGCATTTGTCTTATTCGATCTAAAGAACTGTCTGCCCAGTTGTGGGTTAGTCGTGTCGTTTAGTCGTTGTCTATATGTTGTTTAGTGTTGTCTGTTGTTTTTATTGTTGTTTGTGCTGTTGTTTTATTTTCTTCGATTGTTTGCCCGGTCTCTGTCTATGAATTTTCCACAGCGGTCATGGTTAATTGTCGAAAAATTTCGCTTTTCCTTACTACTTTATAAATAAATAGTGTGCGGTTGTTTTTATAATTTAAAGCGCTAGATAAATTTAATAATTAAATATTAATCAAAATATTTATAATAATTGATAGTTTAGTGTTGCTATTTAGTAATTATTGTTGATTTAAAGCAGGAAAAAGAACGAACGATAGAGATAGATGATGTTGTTATTATTGTTCGCAAATTGTATCAATTACCAACAATTACAACATCAACAAAATAGATTATAATCAAGGTAGGCTTACAATTTTTATAAATATCGTGTATGTTCCGCTTTAGTAAAATAGCGAGTCTTAACCGCCCCCTCTTGAAATCGATAACACATACACACACACAAACGCCATACATGGATTATTGTGTTTTGTCTTTTAAAAATCGATTCAGATCAAATGTGTTGTAATTGAAGGGTGCATTTTCACATTTTCACATTTTTACAATGATTGAAGTGAAATTTCATTAAAAATTTAGAAAATCAATCAATGCAAGTTGCTGATTGATCTGATCGGAAACATCAACGAATTGGAAATGGTCCAGATCTGATTCGATGATGTTGATTGTTTATAATTTCAGGGACGTATTAAGACATAAATAGGCCGCCGTACTTACTAAAAATGACGATAAGAGTGGGGCTTTTCATGTACAACTTATAGAAATTTTAAAATTCAAAATTTTAGCCTTTTGTCTTTTGTGGATTTATCTTCGCCCAAAAAGCAAAGACGCCAGGTCGAACAGTCGAAACTTCTAGAAAATCCATTATAAAAACTGTCTAAATGGCGTCATTTGTACGATTTAATTTTAAAATTCTTTCATCTTTCGATTACTAAAAAATTAATGCAAATTTTCAAACTTTTTTGATTTTCTAAATATTGATTTTTCGGGCTTCTTTCGCCCTAGCCCATGGATAAGCTTTCAAATAAGCTGTCGTACGATTTTTTACGCTTTAATTGTAAATTTAACAATTTATGACATACTCCGAGATTTTCCTCTGCACTTCAGTATTTAGTCAAAATTTTCCAAAATGGAAAACTCCACCGGATGCACCGTGAAATGCCCGATTCAATGCTGGCAAAGAATTTCAATATCTCAAAAAACAAGCGAGATATCGATGATTAAAGATTGGCTTTTCGGACACTGCGGGCCCTTAAAAGCTGAGGGCTTAACAAAATGAAAATACCTTAGAACGTTGACTAAAAAGTAAAGAACGTATTGTTAGCTTTAAATTGTTTTAAAGTAGGTACTTCTTTTTCTTGATTCACTAAATATTTAGCACTCAAAATGTCTCAAAAACCAAATTTGAAGTCTAAAGATCGTTCCCTTTTCATCGCTCAAGAGGAATTAGATAAAAAGCTGATGATTTAGTACGAATAGCTTTCGAAGCCTTGACTAAAAATGAAAAATTTGGCCCTAAAATTGACTAAATAGGCTTCCTTTAATGATCTATAAGTACAGTTTGCTAAAAATATATCTTGCAGAATAAAAATGCGTTAAAATGTAGCCCTAAAAATCTGGGTAAAAAAAGGACTAAAAATGTCTAGATTGAACTAATTTTAGGACCTATATAGACAAGAAAAACAGACGATTTAGAACAAAAATTTATTAAAATTGACATTAAAGGTCGAAAGTTCAATTTAAAAAAGGACAAAAGATGTCTAAATTATATCCTTTACACTAAAGATGAATAAAAAAGTTCCAATCGAATGTTTAAGTTTGCGAATTTAGCTCAAAAATATCTCTGAAATTTCTCCTTTTAATGCCTAAATGCTAACATTCGCTTAGAGCTTAGATTTAAAGTCAAAAAGCTGCTCAAACAAGGATAAACATATCTAAATAGTCTACTGTAGAGGTCAAGGGAGCTTTCACCGGTTCACAAATTCTTATTTTATAAAATAGTATATTACAACATAAGCAAAATCAAAAAAGTTGATGAATTAATTTTCCAACATTGGATCTTTCGGGATCTGTTTGTCCTTTGCCCATGAGTAAACTTTCAAACAAGCTCTCGTACAATTTTTTTATCTTTAAAATTGTAGTTAGATCGTTAACAATTTTTGACATGCTCCGAGATGTTCCTCTGCACTTCAGCATGTAGTAAAAATTTTTCAAAATGGAAAACTCGGTCAGATGCACCGCGAAATGCCCGATTCAAGGCTGTTACGGCGTTTGAACATCTCAGAAAACAAGCGAAAAATCGATGGTTAAAATTTGGCACTTTTTCGGACACCGAATGGAATGATTGGCTTCCGCGGACCGTTAGTGGTGCAATAGTAAGCGACTCCTTGGTTCGAATCCCTATCAACGCAACATCATAGATGGTTAAACTGTGAGTGCCGAAAGTAACTTTGCCGCACTGGATGCGGAAAGGTGGATTTCTCCCCGCACTGAGTCACTTTCGATAGCAGTATAGATCATCAAAAAGAGAGACATCCTGTATCATAGAAAAAGATGCTTATTTTATGAGAAAATGCTTATTTTATAAATACAGTGTGACAAATTCACATTTAACATGTATAGATAACAGTTATCTGATCTGAAAAAATAAATCTCAAGCCGTTAGAGCAATTTATCAAATTGAATCTGATACTCTATCAAATTATATAAATCGTAACTTATCCATGGATGTGATTATTCTAATATTTTATCTACATACTACCAACATTAAAATTCTGCCTTTGTATTTTAATAAATTTTGCAAATCTACAATCTCAACAGTTATTCACATATGTATGTTTCACTTTTATCAAATAACCTACACGTATGAATTCTACAAAAAGTTGTTATTGTTGTTTCATATATTTTTTCTTTGTTTTATGGAAAACAACACGAAAATTACAAATTATTGCGGAAAAGAAATAACACAAAACTTTAATTATTTATTTCTCCTAACTGTTTAGAATTTTATTAGGTCTATAAAATTCAACGTGTTGATCAGTATGCAGATTTGCAGTCGTATAGAGAGAGTTTACTGTAACACAAATCGGTATAAATTCAAACTAAGGCTGCGCTTAGATGGGTGTGCTAATATTTTTTTGTGTGTGTGAATATCCAGTTGATTCTGATAAGGAATTCTCTGGAAAAATCACCAGTACTTGGTAAAAATACGTGTTGTACAACATTCCATGTATATTCGTATGTAGTTTTTCCTCATAAGATATTACAACTTTTCAATTCTCCATATACAGGGTGTACAATGTTATTTCACTTTACAGTTGGCCATGTTTCTGATTACAGGGTCGTAGCTTGGTTCATACTTGACTATATTTGAGATGTATTGACGTAATTTGCCATAGAAAAACAGGTGCTGAATCAAACTACGGTCCTACGTCACCAAAAACATGGCCAACTGCAAGGAGAAAGAGCGTTGTACATCCCTGTATAGGATTACTCATTTTCGATGGTACTGTACAAAGCAAGGCCTCCTTTTCCTACTTTTGAGAGAACGCCAATTTTATCCGCATTGGCGCTAGTTACTACCGCATCACAAGAAATTGATAGTATTTCCATCTCTGTTTTACTCATACTGCGTGGTTAAACTATCATCAATTATAAAAGTAAAATAGAGATGGAAATAGTTATTTCTTTTCATGTTATGGTAACTAGCGCCAATTCGGCCAAAATTGGCATCTTACCAAAAATTTGCATCTTACGGCTCAGCGCTGAGCTGAAAAATCAAGCAGGCCTTGATACAGAAGTGTGCTGTTCGTTGATTTGTTCCCTACAGGGTTTACAATATTATTTCACCTCACAGTTGGTCATATTTGGTCGTAGCTTGGTTCATACTTTATTAGATTTGACATTTTTCGATGAAAAGCAAGCGACCGAATCAAACTGCGATCCTACGTACCCAAATGCATGGCCAACTGCGAGGTCAAATAGCATTGTACACCCTGTATAAGATTTAAATAAATATTATTACAAATGAACCATTCTGTATATAATAATGTGTAAAAGATAAAAGAGAAGTCTGTCCACAACTTGATAATTGTGTGGTCAACATTTTTTTTAAACCATCTGTACAATTTTCCCATACAATCAGACTTGTTCGTCTCTTAACAGGACGATGACTGTAAATTAGCAGAAAACAAGATGTTTTCTTAGTAAATGTCACAAGTGCAAATATTTCACAACAACAAGAACAACAACAGCACCAACACACCCACTTGATTTAAAAGTCAAGTCCAATCTAGCGTTTTTATACAGAACTGGCGATTCCAACTAGAAACTAGGAGAAAAAAATACTTTAAATACATATACCGGGTGATTTATGTTAGACGAAAAATTCTTATGGCACTATTTGGCGAGTGATTCGAAAAATATTTCAAAGGTTTCTCCTCAAAGAACGTTTAACCAAAATTAGAACCTTGTAGCTTATTGGAAAGTTTGTCAAAAACGCTTTATTTTGACAATGTCGCGATTTTCGCCAGCTAACTACACGCATGAACCGATTAAAAATGGCTTATAGACCATCGTAAAATTGATTTTTCGCGTCTTTCTCATTTGTATCCTTGAAAAACTAAAAAAAAACAGTGGTGGAGATCGATCGTGAAAAAAATGGATGAATCTAGTTAGGGTAACCTCCGCTGTTGTTGTTTACTATCTTTAATTTGATAGGGTGAGATTGTTTATATTAATTCAGTGTTTATTGCTCTTATTCTGATTTCCTTTAATTTAAACATAAAAGCTACGTATTCCTTATTTCTTCTAATGTTAGTAATGTCAAGGATTTTCTTCAAAAAACAAAAACACTTAATCAGCATAAACAATCTTCTCCCATCTAGTTAAAAATAGTAAAAATAGGTAAATGATCTCGTCATTCATAAGGATGTCGGAAAATCAGTGTTGCTATTTTCGCAAGGATCCAGTGATGAAAAACGAACAAAAATTATTTAAAGATGATCTTCTAATCATTCTTAGTCCTTTGGCGGGTATAACCGGTTAGTAAAAATCACGACATTGTCGGAATAAGGCGTTTTTGACCAACTTCCCAATGAGCTACAAGGCTCTAATTTTGCTGAAATGTTCTCTAGAGAGCTTCCTACAAATCCGCACAGTTGACATGCCTTTACTTGGACAAATACCAGTACTTTTTTGTAATATGAGGCACTTTCAAATCTAGTAGAAACTCTTAAAAGGATTACTTTATTCTATAAGTATGGGATTATTTGATATGAACCATACTTGAATGAAATACACTGTATACAGATGCAGATAGGTGTTGTTTGAAAGAGTAAAATAATAATAATAATAATAATGATAATAAATAATAAATCTTGTATAGTGTTCAAAGAAACGGTTGCAATATTTACAATAAGAATTATCTTTGCAACCGGCTTTTATTTACATTATAGAGACGATAATTAGGAGAAATTTTCACACATTTTTCTCTATTTCACTACCATTTAAAAGTACTTTCTACTCGTTAATTTCCATCTCGAACATGCATCGTTTTTTATGACAAAACTAACTTCTTTAATTTAATCTAAGAAGAGAATCTAGAGTCTAGTTAGTCCGATTTGGTCGACTTGATCTTATGAATTTGAAAGAAAATTGAACGATTCTACCGTTCTGATTTGGTCAATTCGGGCTTCAAATATTTTAAATTCCCCTCCCCCCCCTACACACAACGATAAATCGATACAATCTTTTTTTGTGGTTTTTCGAATCCGATCTGAGAAAAATCGGTGCATTCCGTTTAGCAGGCAGTTATCGAACTGTACAGTTCGATCGTATCGATTTATCGTAGTGTGTATGGCCGGAAACTGTGCAGGAAAGATCCAGATCTCCAGATACAATCGAAAGGTCATTCAATATAAGCGAAGGGGAATCCAGAAAATCCAAAATCTTTATCGTATCGATTTACCGTTGTGTGTATGGAAGGCGTTCAACCGGCAAAAATTGACGGATATTCCTTACAACGATTTATCTGCGCAGTTTAAACTGCACCGATAAATCTAATTATTTCTTAGTTATATTTGGTAGTCTGGTTCGATCGATAAAACTGCATAGTTTTCGACAATACACACTACGGAAAATCGAAAGATAAGAGCTATACAGATTTATCGTATCGATTTATCGTTGTGTGCATGAGAGTATGGGTTTAAGACAAATTGTTTTTTATTTCAACGATTCAGATCTCAAAGAAAATCGGAAAACCAATAAAACTACTTTATCTGGTTTGATTTGGTCAACTTGACTCTCATTGTTATAAATTAATTGAAGGCGTTCCTCTCCTCATCTAGTTGCCTTCTTATAAATATTCATATCGGTAAATACACTTTTATTATAACAATGATAATGTTATGTTTCCGTTTCCGGTTTAATTTGTGAATGAAACTTAGCAAGCGCTTTACTTTATATTGTTATGTTGAGATTTTAACACATTGTATAAAAGAAGGAAATTAAATTAACATAATTTATGTGTGGTAGTTGTGGAGACAAGATTCACTTGTTTAATCAATAATATTAACAAACAACCCCTTGTTTTTAATTGAAACACATTGATTACTCATCAATATAGCAATAACAATAGCAAGATTGTAATTAAAAGCGAAAGGAGAACATAAAACTAATCAAAATAGAGTGCCTGGAGATCAATTGTAAATGTCTATTTAACAATTGTGAATGTAGCTTAATTTAAATTAACTCAAGGGCGACTCGTGTATAAGCTCTGTGTAATTGCAGTACTCTAATTTTTCTTTGTTCATCTCTTGTGTCTGCATGAGTGCAATACCCTGTTAATTTAAATCACGAGCCGCCACTGAATTAACAATAACAATTAACGAAATTTTTATTTTAACATTTCCATGTAAATTATGTTATGTATTTACCCTGTTATTAACGCAATTTTTTACAAAATAACAATAAAAATGGTAATTATATTTAAATTTGTAACTTTCACATTTATGTGTGATAAAATTCTTGTTTTTTTTTGTGTGAGTGTTTGTGTATGTAACAATTCTAATTTAATCAATGTGGCATCTTTATAGAACCACTTTCTCTCATCTTTTCTGTAACAATCAGATTGTTCCTCGTCGCCTCTCATTTTTTTTATTTGTTGAAGTGACGCTAATTTTGGCGCGTTCTGAGTGAAATTTTAACAAGCAACAGAAGTTGCGCGCGCAATATAACGATACCAACAAATCGTTACTATAGTAACAGGAAGAAGGCGGGCTTTTGTGAAAAAATGACATTTTAACAAACAATAAAAGTTGTGCGCGCAATGTAACGACAACAAATCAAGCTAGGAAAACAAATGGGTTGCTATGGAAACGGAGAGAATGCGGGTATTTTAACTATTTAACATTTTTAATTTGGGGGACGATTTCACCAATTTCAATTAAGCCTAATTGATAGTTAAAAACAGTCGTTGCTGTGATTATAAAAATCGTTTCTATGACTTATTTGTTCGTTAAAATTTAACGCACGTTTAAATCAGTACACACACTCATTTTGTTTTTAAAAACCAACTAACAAAATTTTAATAACTCAAAATATTGTCGTTCGATTTGAGATAAATTTAGATTTCTATCTAGGTGTGTACGTATTTTAATCTAATTGCGTTGTTGATTGAGCAAGAGAACCTTCAAAATTTCATATAAAATCAATTGGATTCCACTAATGGTCGGTTCACACTATTAGTTTGACAACTATCGGTCATTCGATCGTTTCTAATCGTACGCTTCATTAAAATCTGCTGCGCATCATGAAAATTACACTCAATTGACAACTAGAATGTGTTTTTGTGCCAAATGGAAAAATCGCGCATTTAAATGATTGAAATGTCATTTATTGCTAGAAGAAGTGACAATTATCCGTTCTTTCGTTATATCTTTGATTGATTTATTATAATAAGGAGTCAATCAAACGGACAATTGTTCTATCTGTCCGCAACAATGTTCCCAGCAACATTTATGACAGATAATTTAACCGAAGAATTCCTCTATATTTATAATGATTGATATATTTCTATCTATTTATTATTAACGATAAACCGGTTAGCTTTTTTTTTGAAAGAACTAATTATTATTTCCCGTCAGTTCATCAATACAAGAAGTTTTGTTAAAAATTGTATACTTGATCTATAATGATCAGGTCGGCGTGGCGTGTCTTTCGTTGAATAGATGTCGCTTTATTATCGGCGTGTAAAAAGGATAAATATGCGGAATTTATGTTGGTAATCAAGTTTGTTGTTTGTAAAATATTGCTTACATGCATGCTACTATTAATCAATGTTGAAGATGATGTAGAAAATGATGGTTCTTCGGAAGTATCAAAGAGGCAAACAGCTTCTAGGTGTGCCGCATTTATACACGCAACTATAAAATAAACGAGCATCCGGATTTTTTTCTTGAAAATACAATAAACGACATCTATCCGAAAGTTACTAAATTAATTTCAAATAGAGATCGAGATTCATGTATTGATTTGACAAAAATGAATTAAGTGAAAGTTATCTAAGTGCTCACTTTGCCATTTAAGTTTGGTTATTGTTCCGAAAATGTCAAGTACAATAATGCCGATTCCACGATCTATGTACACTAGCGATCAAAAAAAAGTTACCGAGTTTTGAGCGAGAATATCATAGATTTTCGTTCGTGTGAGTCAGGCTGCTTCACTTGTGAGGGTAAGAAGACGGACAAGTAGAAAGTGTTAAAACGAGTTTCCACCGTACCAAATTTGTAAAAAGTATTCTTTTATTTAGGTGAATACCCAAAATGGTACCAGTAACCCGACCCCTATCTTCTGATTGAATATCTTTCTTCTCAAATTCTCACTTGTTAAGATTCTGGTAGATTGTACCGCTCTCATAAGCCTGTTTTACATTGCCGCACGCGACGTGGTCTCTTTTTTATGATCGCCAGTGTACATAGATTGTGTGTCCTTATTTAAATTAAAGTCAAGGTGTAAATTTAATCATTTATTGTTGAATTCAAGTCACGTTGAAATCAGTTTTGTTGAAGAATACCACATTGTTTAAATAAATTTTAATTATGGTGTACACCTACTACACCACTGTCTTATTTATTAATAATTATATAATGAGAATAAAACAATATGTTATTGTTATGGCTTTTGTTGTAATTATCAACAATTAAGCGATCGGTATTAATGGCACTGATAATTTTACATATGATCGTATTCTGTAACTTTTCAAAGATAGCCTCTATCCACAATGATAAGGATATAGTCACCTATTTACTAAGCTTACAGAATGCAAGTCCTCGATTCATTTATAATACTGTTATTTGAAATTTTTGCAATATAAGGAAGTTGATTGTTATGGAAATTTATGTATTGGATAAGAATTTGATATGTCGTTTTATTGATAAGTATAAAAAACTTAAATATACAGACTGTTCCACTTAGCTGTTCTACATCGTTTATACAGACCATTTGGCTTAAATTTAATAACTACCCATTACTCTATAATTATAGGCGATCTATTACACGTAAAAGCGCCTTTTTGGGTTTTTTGGAAAGTTCAAAATTAGCGTACACGTCTGGAAACTATTCGATATTGAATACTAATTTTGAAAATTGAAAACCAAAAAGCTTGTAAATATTGAAAAATTCGTTGAGTAGTTCTAAGGAAACTAGAATTGGAAATAATTTCTTGCTGGTAATAAATTTAAAAAGCAAGGAAAGACGTAATAAAATTTCGATTCAGTGTAATAAACATTTGTTCGTAATTTAGGGTACTGAATTGACATGTGCAGCTGTTTAAATTTATTGCTAGAGTAGGTACTCCTAATGGGGACCCTGTTTTTTGCAGCTTTTTTGCGTGTACCGCTCAACTTTAATATAGTTCGAATTATGACGTCCCTGCCATAAATTTTGACCCTAGATCCGTCTCCAACTTATAAACGGTGTACGTATTTTATTGCATTTGGCATTTTGCATAACCGACAAATTCATGACCAAGCATTAATTATCGTTGTATACACCATATATTTACTGTTCTAAATTCTAGTCGATTATCAGTATTTTTTTTTCGTTTTGATAATTCTGTGGAGGTGGAATTTCCTAGTTTTTCGATAAATCAAATTGAGTCCTATCCTATAAATATATTTTCAACCGGTTAAAATTATATGATCAGAGAGTATAGTGTGTGCCTTTCTGTTTCTTGTTAATTTTATTCTTAAATGGAGGATGTGTCATTTCCGTTGTTGTAGAACATACGCACACATGTTCTCACATTGTATAGATAAATCCTATCAATGTCGTTATGTCTCATCTCTCCCTCTATCGTTTGAATATTGTCGGTTTGTTTCATTATTATTTTCCAGTTGGTTGTCTGTCAATTATTGAAAAATTCGATGGTGCAACCGATAATATTATAGAATTAAATAAATATAGATGGCGACTGAAATAGAAAGAGAGAGAGAGAGAGAGAGAAAATAGAGAGCTTCATCTACATGCTTATTAAAATTTATATAGATTCAGTTTCGAAATCTATTCCGTAACTAATTCCTACCAAATTGTAGTGTTCGGTTTTGGTGGTATTTTGTTTTGCGTAACGCCAAATATACACTATGGGCTACTCTTCTAGAGACATAGAAAAAACACCAGCTCCCCCCATCTATACTACTTGCATAAATATCCGAAGAAGAGTCCCTTCTTTGTCTAACGCATTTTCAGAGGCATGTTTCACAAATAAAGGAGATACTGTGTGACAAAGATACCAAATCCTCAAAATCTGGTTATTGTTGTTTTTTAAACTAGAAAGTTTGAAGGTCGATGATTCTTTCATGCAAAAGAAATTGCTTTATTTGGTCAAAGGACTAAGGATGGGTGGTACTAGCCGCCATCGTTTCCAATTTTTAGACCACCTACGTTCCTTCTATCTCTTTCTATCTAATATGCAAGTAGTATAGATGAGCGGATCAGACGTTTTACCTGTTTCTATTTCTGGCGCCTATGGTGTATACAG
>JAZBGW010001116.1:0-14492 GCA_037464815.1 Mylabris variabilis
TGTTTTTTTTGGTTTATTTCAAAATTCTATTGTTTTTTTCAGAATTTTATTAATTTTGTTTGTCATGATAAAATAATATAAAATGAGCTCTATTTGCAATTTTTTTCATTAATAAACTGAAATACATATCAACAATTTATTCTTTTGTGTATCTGTCTGATCACTGATCAGACACATATGGCATGATCAGTAATCTGCTAATAATAAACTTATAATGTAACCCTGATAGCCTAATGTGATATGCAATGCAGTGCTTGCTCCCGCCAATTTTTAAATAAAATACGGCTAAAATACCATTATAATACGGTATAATATACACTGTATTGTACAAAAAAATAAAATAACGTAAATTAACATCACTAATCGAAAGTAACCTTTTACCGCACTCAGTGCGGGAAACTCAACTTTCCGCACTCAGCGCGCTGAAGTTACTTTTCCCTACTCATAGTTTAACTACCTATAATGTTTACATGTACAACTTTGAAAAAAATCCAAAGTTGCACTGACCGGAATTCGAGAACCCAGCACTAAACCTATGACGTTTGATTAGAATCTCGGGTCGCTTACCACTGCGCCATTCGAAACTTAATTTACATACATTAAAATATCATTATAACGTACTTTTTTAAATGCTAAAATATTTTGACGTTAGACACTTTTTTTGATTAATTTTTGAAATTTCTCATTTTAGAGATTTTTAATTAGAAAATTAATAACACAATGCAAGTTCACAATTTACGAAAGTATAATAGCGTAGTGTTTTTTCAAACAATGTTCATTGTTGTTATAGCAACTCGATCTTCGCAATTTAAATCAATGGTAGGCTTCGCTGGTGCCCCAGCGTGTTCATACTCGTTCTGTAACGACTAACTTTCTGTACCTGCATTCTAATATACTATTTAAATTTAAATTATTTAAATTTAATTGATTATGTATAGGCAACCAAAGTTGTTACACGTAGAATACTGCTTCCCAAATAATAGTTATATTCGTTATAGATATCCAATGTTTTGCCGTTAAGTCAATAATATTCATTCAACGGTTTTGTCTAGGCTAGGCGCTATGACAAAACTAAGGGAACCGATGTCCGCAGATGTAGTAGATCGATGTTCAAAGCGTTGAAATTGTTATGGCAAACCTGTAAATTTTAAATCTATAGTCGTTGCCAAATAACTTTGATCTTCGAAGACTAACGAGTGTCATTTAAGAGAAATCCCACATCCAACATTATAAATTTAAGCAGCTAGAAAAAGATGCTAGTAAAAACTACTGTCTTGAGATGATTTATGGCTCCCTACACATTAAGTGGTCATCCTTTTTTAGTACGTTGCACAGGACAAAGATAGATAAACATTCTCTTTTGTCGCTTTCTCTGTAATTGTAAAAATGAACACGGGAGTAGATTTGATTTATATTTGTCAAAGTATTGAAATTTTTACTTGATTTTGACTTACGATTTTTTACTATTATCTGGCAAATGATTAGAAAACAATTTGTAATTAATTTGTTAAATATTTTGAGCGCGAAAAACAAAATAAAACAATACTACATTAGTCAAATGTATGCTTATAATTTTTTGCTTTGGTTCATACATTTCTTAATGGCGTCCAGAGATCAAAGTTATTTGGCGACGACTATAGTTATAAAGTTAGAGGTATTCAATACCAACTTTAATTACAGTGTATATTCTAGGGAATTCTTGACAGTATGAATTGGTATCGTTTTCAAATGCGAAGTTCTGTCTATATTCATCTATATTCATTGAAATAAAAATTCTCAAACTTTTCACCGAACAAAAACGCAACAAATTAACAATAATTATTTTATTAGAAAAGCCGAACAAATATAAAAAAATTATTAGAAAAATGTTAATAAATAAACAAATTATTCCTTCTTTTTACTGACTGGCGTACGAATCCCCATCAATTTACACAAATTGTTCCGTATCGGTCTCAATTCTTCAACTGAATTCTCCCAGTTGACATTACTTAAGATTTGCATAATTTCATCTAAATTCTCAATTTTTACATTAGCTGTATCACCATAAACTAAAAGTGCTTCATATAGAACAGCTGCTGTTGATCGACGCACATAAGGTTGACGGTGACATAAGAAAATACTGAGTTGAACCAGAGCCGATTCGCATGAATTATTCTTAATCTGGAATTTAATTGTTAATATTTTTAATTAACAAAAACAAATAATTACTTGGATATATTGTGAGAGAACATTGATGCCATCGATTAATTTATAAATATTTCCACAACCAGCTATCTCTTGTGTGACTAATTTCAAAGTTTTTATTGGAAAATCATTGTTTGGATTATCGATTATACAACGAATACAACCAGAACTGAATAATTTATCGAGGAATTTCAATAATGGTATTGTAACACGATCGATTTTTTGATAATCGATAAATATCTGATAGATTACATCGCATAATCGTTGAATTTCATCTAAACCACGGGTTTTTTCTATCATAGTAAGATAATTGAAGAAAGCCGAACTGCAATTTTTAACTAAAGTTTCAGTTAAACCACCAATACTACAAATTATTCCTAACGTAACATTGTAAGTATAGGGTTGAAATCGAAGTAATTCAACGAATTTTGGAAATGTATCAGCAGCTGAATTCCAATTTAACGTCTCTAATTCATCTTTAACGAAAATTTCAATTAATTGCTCATAATGTGGAATATTCGGAATTGTAGTTTCACTATAAAACATTTTCAATTATTCAGTTAATTAAATTCGAATAGTTTAGAAAAAAAATGAATACTTATGAAGAAATCCGTAGAAAACTTTAGCAGCAAGGGCGCGAGTTCTATCGATCTTCTCTACAGCTTGTTGTGCAACACCTGACATAATCTTCTCCATCAAATCAATAGAAACAATCTCCGGTTTTCTTTCAACAACTTCAACAGTGATCGATTGTAGACCTATCATGGAAGCTTCACGTACCCACGCACCGATATCACCTTTTGATCTATCTTGTGTATAATCTTGAAGTCCAATCAAAAACGTATTGTAGATTTTCATAATAATTTCGATATTAAAAATATTTCCAATTTCATTTGAAATTGTTTTACATAGATGGGTTAATGCTTTTATTGAATCACGACGACCTTTTGCCCATTTTTCCGTATGTGATGTTATCTTTGCCGATTCAATTAGAGCGTCGACAATTTTATCTAGATTTGTTTTTAGAATGAATTCAGGTAGAGCACCAAGTGCTAACGAATAGCCCATCCGAACCTCTTCAGAATTCGTTGATAATAATTCATGGATGTAATTATGAACAATTTCGTCACATTTGATTAGTTGATCTTGATAATATTCGGATAATAATGCAGGTAGAGTTTTTACTGCAGCTTTTTGGATGGTCGGAACATTATAGGAGATACATTCGTTAATTAAATGTAACCAATCATCTGTAATTGTGTAAATTAGTCATTTTTTATACCGCCGGTCCCACCTAACTATGGACAGTCTATATCTTCCCTCATTTAATAAAAAATAGAAAAAGGGCTCGATGTTATTGTAGTGTGGCGTCCAAGGAGTATTAGGGTGGTTAATGGATATCTTCATCTTCATTTGAAAATAAGTAAACTGATTGTAACGGGTAAGTAATGTAATACTGGACATATGAACGGCTGACGTCAACCTCTTATAATAATTTTTTCATGTTGGTGTTATTTTAATTGACGATTTTCCTGAAATAGGGGTTAAAAGCAGATTTTCTTTTTCATGAAAATTACGAAATGGATGAATAAAAACACTAGTTCCCCTCGGTGTTGTATTTTTATCTGTTGTTTACAAATGAAATAGAACTTGACCTTGTAATGTCCACGTCAGCAATAAGTATACCGAGTTGGCGAGTTGAGTGAAAACATAACTATCTGAAACTATCGAATAATCTAGGAATTATGCATATTGTTCATTACAGTGCCGATGGAATGTAATTCAATCATTTGTCAAAATATTCAATATTAGAAAAATAAGTAAATCGTTTGTTTGTAATGTATTTTGTTATAAAACTAGTTGTGGACATTCAAGAAGACTGGGCGCAATTTCAACTAATTTATTTATCTTATTCAGCAGTTCAATACTCGGAGACACTTTTGTGCATTGTTCTCTAATTAATACATGATTGAATGTGAATGTTTAGCAGGTGGATATAATAATCACGTGTTTTCCCGAAAATTTCTGTCATATGCGTTTCGTATTCCTAGAACGTTTACGACTCCCACTCAATACTATCAGTTGATTAATCGTTATTTTTCTCCAGTTCAGTCTCGTCTCAATTTTATCCAACTCTCTTTAGTTATACCTTCAAATCTTATAATCAATATGGTTGTTTCCTTTAATATTCTGAGAATTATTCACACAATTATGGTAAAAAACTACAATACCTATGAATTGTCAAGGGAAAAATATCCATCACTCTAACTTATCAAATACATACAATGCAAATACAGCTATGTCTTCATTGTACTCGCCAAGCCGGTATACGTATTGCTGATGTGGACATTATAGGGTCAAGCTCTATTTAATTTGTAAACAACAGATACAATTGAAACACCTAGAGAAATAAAGTCGTCTTTTCATAATTTTCGTGCAATAGAAAATCAATTTTTAAACCCCATTTCAGGGAAATCATCAATTAAAAGAAAATCAACTTACAAAAGTTATTATCAGAGGTTGAGGTCAGCCGTTCAAATGTCCAGTATTACATTACTTACCCGCTACAATCAGTTTACTTATTTTCGAAAGAAGATGGAGAAATCCATTCACCACCCTAATACTCTTTGGACACCACACTACAATAACTTCGAACCCTTTTTCTATTCTTTATTAAATGTGGGGAGATATAGACTGTCGTCCATACTTAGATGGGACAGGCGGTAGAATTTTTTTGTTTTTACCAATAACAGGCGAATTGTGGAAATTGAAATGAGCCAACGAACATTTTTCGATAAAATCACAACAAGCTTGCCGTGATAATTCACCACCAGTTCCACGAAAATAGAATTTCGTACGGAATAATTGGATCAAATTTTTAACAGATTCAACTAATTCGTTACCAATAATCGTTTCAATTGATCTATTATCGATTTTCGATAAAGCGTAAAGAATTTCTCCAATTGCTAATACAGAACCATGTCGACTATTCATATCGATACAGATAGCTTTGTCGAAGAGTGACGGTAGGACTTTTTCTACCATATACTGAGGTGCCTATTTTTGAAAAATTATTTACAATTTTCGAAATTATTTATAATAAAATGCAAACATTACCAAAGGTGTTAAATTATTTAAACTTTTCGCTGTTAATTCCCGAATTACTAAATCCCAATGATCCACTTTACGATTCAATAAATGATCAATTAACGGTAGTGTATATTCGTCGAATTGTGCAATAAAAGTACTAATATTCAAATAGGCATTACTACGAATATTAACGGCAAAGAAATCAGCAACTGTTAATATTTCAATACCATGAGGAAAACTACCCTGTCGACCGACATTCTCTTGGAATGCAGCCGAAGCAGCCCGTCGACAATTTATCTACAAAATAATTGATTTTTTTTTTGAATAATTGTATTGCACATACAGTTGAACCTCGATAAGACGAATCTTCAATAAGTTAAACTAAATTCTGATGGCAGTAGCATTTGGGTGTACCAAATCCATGTAAAACTTATTCGATAACTCGAACTTTGATAAGGCGAAATCCTTAATATCTCAAATTGCGGCGTCAGATCTCGATAAGTCGAATTTTCCTAGAAAAGCAATGAATGCATTCTGCGAATTCAGTGTTTAGTCTTTCCACTGATCAGTTATAAATTTACTGCAGGTGATTGTGTACCTGATTTATTCAAAATGCCTCCAAGACGAATATTAAAAACTTTAATGATAAATATAAACTTCTAAAAGACGTCGAGAATTGAATACGAAAAAAAGATGTAGCCGCCAAATTCAATATTCCAGCCAGCGCAGTATCAATAATTCTAAAGAAAAAAGCGGAAATAATTAAGTTGGTGGAAAATGCCACTAAAACCTGTAATAATAAACGGTTAGCAAAACCGACATACGAAAACGTGGGCAAATTAGTACTAGAGCGGTTTAAAGTTACGAGAAAAAAATTTACCCGTCTCAGGTGCAATGGTGAAACAAAAAAAAATTAGATTTTGCACGTCTTTTAAAGCAAAACCATTTTAAGGCTAACAATGCATGGATTAGCAATTGGCAAAAACAGTACGTTAGTTGAATCTTTTTAATTTAATTTTAACAATTTCATTATGAGTCGTTGTTTCAGTTATGAAATTTGCCAAGGAAAAAGCTTGTGATGAAAGTGCAGATGTATCGGAAGAAGACTGCGCTAACTAGAGACGTAATGTTTTGCCTAATTTGTTAAAAAACCATCGGGAATGTGACGTGTTCAATACGGATGAAACGGAGCGATTTTTTAGATATCTTCCCGACAAAACTTTTAAACATGAAAAGTGCCATGGCGGAAAGCACAGTAAAGAAAAAAGTAACTTTACTACTAGCAACCAACATGGATGGCAGTGAAAAGATTAAATTATTAATAATCGGAAAAAGCAAAAAACCCCGTTTTTTTCGTGGAATAAGATGGCTCCCTGTGGACTACGAATCAAACTCGAAAGTTTGAATGACCACTTTCTCTTTGAAAAGTTAGAGAGAAAATTTGAGGCAGAAAACAGGAAGGTGCTTATGTTAATAGGCAATTGTCCAGCTCATCCCCAGGTCGTGCAACGTAAATTCAAATTCATTAAACTTACATTCTTCCCTCCAAACGCAACATCCAAGTTGCAGCCCCTTAATCAGGGTATAATAAAAAATATAAAATGTTACTATCGACGAAGAATTTTGATGAAAATCATGAATGCTTTCGAGAAGAATCAACAAATTCCAAAATTAACTTTAATGGACTGTGTAAATGAGATTTTGGAACGCATGGTCAAAATAATAATGAATTGCTTCAGAAAAGCAGGTTTTGGGGAAGTGTCCTTGTGGGATGAAGAAGACGAATTACCATTAGTATTCTTTGTAGACAGCATTCCCAATGCTGATAATGAGGAACTGTCTAAATCTGAATATGATAAATGGGTAACATTATCTGATTCGTCTAATGTAGAGAACTGTAGCGATTACCTGTACGTAGATGATGAAATTTATACAACTGATTTTCCGATTGACGAAGAAATAATTGAGACACATATTATCGATAACCAGCAAGAAGATTTAAACCCCTAAACTACTACTACAGACAGTGAAGAAACGTCCGAAGAGACAACCCAAACACCAACAACAACCATGGCTCTAGATGCATTAAAAACATTACGTCTTTTTATGTATTATTCTGTTGAAAATGCACCAAATGGGACATTTAAACTTGTTACAAGCTGTTGAACAATGCGACAACAAGTCTAATTACAGATTATTTCCTCCGAAAATAATTATCCATGTATCGGGTTGCTCCTGTAAATGTACCCAATTCATATGAAACTCCTATTAGTTGACGGGCGATTTGAATCACACTTTAAAGATTTTTAGAAAGGTCCCCAGAGAACATTTTCACAAAAGCAGGAGCCCGTAGCTCGTTGGAAAATTGGTGAAATCAAATCTAACTTTCGAATACACAGCAAGGTTCACGAGCCTTGTGCATCCGTCAAAAGTGTTAAAATACTGTAATACGTTCATAACATTTAGATTTTTGAAATTTGTCGTTTACGCCCCGAAAAAAATTAAAAAGTTACAAGCCGAGATTGACCATGAAACATTGAAACGCGAAAGTCGCTCACCTCTCTATGTCGGTCATTGTCCACTTCCATTAGTTTCTTATGACCGTCTATAAACCAGTGCTTCTCAACCTCTGGCACAGAAACCGATATTGGTTTCAGAAGAATTTTACATGCCCAAAGTAAATATTTTCTCATCAAAAATACAATATTTTTTTTTTTGTAAAAAATATTGATCCTTAACGGTCTAGCACAAAATGTACGTGTCGACACTACGAGAAACCGTTTGAAAATTACTGGCATCTATAGTAGAAAAACAATTCAATGTTTGTTTATTTAACGAAAACAAGCATTTGTGATACGTGTCTCCAAATAAATAAATGCCTACACATAATTTATTATGTTTTTTTTTACTTAAATGAGAGAAATGATAGAAAACATAAAAGAGTAACGATTTCAAATCTATGTAAATATTTAAAAAAAAAGTGCATTTATTCAACTTAAGACAAATCTAGAACGTTCAAGCCGTATCTATAATCTATAGTACTCGATTGCGTATCTGCTTCTAATAGACAGTATCAGGGTAGCTCTATCATTTGTGATTCAACCATGCCCCGTTTAACCGTACCGCAGCGCGTTGAAATTATTGAACTCTTTTTTACCTTATTATTAATTATTATATTGTCATTATTATTATTTTTCGAATCTAAGAGGCTATCTGGCTTTTAAAATAGTCTTCAATTTCCTACCTTTCATTGAAACTAATAGAAATCGCCTACATTTATTTGTTTATAAGTATCCAGTGTCAATTACCGATTAGGATAAAAATAGAAGAGCTGAAGCGGCGTATAACTAGTGCATTTCATTTTTTTACACCATCGATGCCGGACAATGAGAAAAATGATTCTCAATTAGGATACAGTAGGATTCTCAATTAGGATACAGTATCCGAAAATAAAATAAAAACTATTTTACGAAGACCCTTCAGTCACTTCAAGTCATTTTAAGTGTATAGCTGAGTGGTGAATTTTTTGAACCAATTTGCAAATAAGTTACGTGGTCCTACTTTTGCTAAAATGTTCCCTGGGGACCCCTCTACGGATCTTTAAAGAATTATTCGTATCGTCCGCCAATTAATAGGAGTTTCATACGAATTAGGTACTTTTAAAAAAGCAGCCCCGGTATGTGATTTTGTTAACAAAACAGTTGATTTCTACAAATTTTTGGTGTTTTTTGTGATAACTCGAAGTCGAATTCTTTTTGTAGCAGATGCTAGTTCGACTTACCGAGGTTCCACTGTAAATTCAAACGCTATACCTCACGATCGAAACATGTAACTATTAATAGTGTTGCAGCTATTTCATTGACAAATGGTTGAAGATCTTGAGTTTCATATGCTCGTGCAAATGACCAACAAACATAACAAGCAGCATCGCGTACATGTGAACCAACCGAGAATGATGGTCTTGGTTCATCATAAACTAAAGCTTTTAATATAACAGGAACCACTTCTGGTAAACGTTTAGGTAATAGTAGACCGCGACGGCCTAATTCGGCTAAAGCTAAACATCCACCATGCCAAGCACTGTCGCCTTCTCTTGGTGTGAACAATTCTAGAACGGAACCGACCACATCATCAGCTAAATCTTTTGGTAATCGTCCAGTAACTCGACCAATTCCTTTAGCAGCTGACCATCTGACAATTCCGACAGGACTTCGTAAACCTTGCACTAATTGATCGATAACTTCCTCAATTTCATCAGGTACATCTATATCATCATCATCATTCACGGTTTCTTCATTTGTTGTTGTTGAAATTCGATTCTTTACATCACCACCACTTAAATTCGATGCTAACGATCGATTACCACGTTTATAACGCCAAGCAGCAACTCGAGGTGGCAAGAAAGTTAAACCTTAAATCAATTTTATCGGTATATTAATTATTGGCTATTAATAAACACAAATTTACCAATCCTTTGGATTATTTTATAGAAAAGTTTTTGAACAACTGGACCATCATTGTTGCTTTTATTATTGTTTTTCTCATTAACAACTCTATGGAGTAATTTTTGGGCGTGTGGTAATAAATCTTCTCTTTTACCATGCTTGAAAATCATGGAAATAGAAGATAAGACACCATCTTTAACGTAAGTTTTACTATTTTCTGATAAGCCTAAATCGAGCGCCCAATCGAGATACGATTCTAAATGCACCACCTTCACATCGTTCCTATAATTTTATGAAAAAAGTCCTTTTTTTCAAATATTATTATATAGAGAACCTGTTAAGGAATTTTGCTGATAAATACGTAGCACCATCTCTACATTTATCCGGTTGGACGACGTATGTTTTAATAATTTTTAAAACTCTAGTCATGATCGGTTGGTCATTTCCATCGGCATCAAATCGGGACAAATCGAACGGTATCATTACAATTATAGATAACCACAATAGTAAAATATATCTGGTTGTCCAACTATCAGCATCGCTACTATCTTGAGCTTCTAATAGTCGTAATACTGGCTCAAAATCTGCAACCTAAAATTTGATTGAATGTTACAATAATTTCGACAATTTGTCGGTGTATGATTCTTTTAATCACCTCGTGCGGTAGATGACGAACTATAACTTTATATCCTCGGACATTTACAATGAC
Organism: Mylabris variabilis; assembly: GCA_037464815.1. NCBI lineage: Eukaryota > Metazoa > Arthropoda > Insecta > Coleoptera > Meloidae > Mylabris > Mylabris variabilis. The sequence continues at coordinate 10,429 of JAZBGW010001116.1, forward strand.
AAACATGTAATTAAAAAGGCAATGTTTTAATTCCACCGAACTACCATCATCTCTTATGATTGTGATGATTTTCTCTAAAATCTCATCAAGATATTTGTCCAACAGATGTGGTTGTTCTTTATATTGATTGAAAATGAATAGGAAACGTTCATATGCTCTTTCTTGTTGTCGTAGATTTGTGTAGATGTTTTTTAAATTATCGATTATTTCACAAACTTCAGTAAATTCAGTGAACGCTTCTAAGGCACAAGCTAAACCATAAGGTTCTTCAGTTTCCATTGCTGTTGTATTAGGACTAGACATTGCAAATAAATTTCCAGAACTTCACAATTTTTGTTTCACCGTAAATGTTTAATTTGACAAGAATGTGTCATTTAAATTTAAGGTTAGGTGCAATGTTGCCAGACTGTCTACGTTATAGTTTTCAACAATCATTGAAAGATGTCGCTAACAGTAGTTCAAGTTTCAAGTTGCGGGAAATTTGAAAATAATAACCAAGAGGACAAAAATTTGAAATTGTCTTTTATGATAATCTTTGGGTAAGAGTAGAATTTTGGAGCTTTAGCCAATTTTTAGCCGCTATTTTGGAGATTTTTAAATTGCTATTCACAATGTAGGATTTAAATTACCAGAAATGATTCTGTCAAAAACATTTCTGGGTTTTTTAAATCGTAGAGGATCTAAAGAACTCCTAGAACTAAACAGCAGACAATTAAAGCCATGTATTAAAGCCATTACAGATAAAATTTAACGGTAAGGGTTGTATGGTGTAAGCCAAACTTGCTTGATGAGCATATAGGTATAGCAAAGTGTTGAATATCGAACATTCTCAACGCTAGCGCAGATAAAAGAACGGCTCAATCTATGTAAAATAAGCGAAATCTCGAGCTAAAGGACGTTAACATTTAACATTTATTTTCAACTGACTGTACTGACATTGCCTCTCTATGTGTGTACCAGCGTATTCGTAGCGAGGGGTGCGCTACAAGCAAGAGTTAGTGGGCTAGAGTTTCTCGGTAAAACCGACGTCAGATCAATTATTAAAAATAAATTCATATAGTTGTTATGCCGTCCCTAATGTGTCTGGCGCCTTGGGCGGTCGCCTAAACAGGTCCTTCTTCTAAAGCCGCCACTGATTCTAGACAACTTCTTGGTCGTTTTTTGGCGTTAAATTTTCAGTAAACCAGATGACCTGGAATGACGTGCTATGCACGTCAACTGTTATCTGTGCAAAAATCCAATATGACGTCTTAGCACATCGCCGTTGGTCTGAAGTCAGAAAACTATTCCAGGTGAGGCGCGTTTTTGGAAGCCAAGGCAACTTTTAAAGTAACAATCCGCTTGTGTGCAAACAAAAGGCGTCTTAGCCGCCCTTTCAATCAGAAAAAGGATCGACATTTTTTCACTACAATAAAAAGGCCTATAGAACTTAATAGTAGAAAATATAAAGATGAAACGGATGTCCGGTAACTATCCGATATCCAACCTATCCGGCCCTAAATTACTATCCGGTCGGATATCGGATCTTAAAAAAATACGAAATGAAAAATCATATTTGCACCCTACTTATATCACTCAACAAATACAATCAGTAGCACAAAATTTTCATTTTACAACTTAGAAAATTAGTACTCGAACTTCACTAAGGCCAAATTATGGTGTATGAATACTAATTTTTCTGCATTGGGAGGTAACAAGCGGTTTCACTTGTCTTCATAAACAAGGCTAGCTTCAGAAAAAGTCTTTCGCTGTAAACACTGCTGCAGGATGCTGAAAATAGATTTTGACAACAAAAATATAAGGGCCACGGTCGCGGGTAATTAGCACTGACTTTAGATAAAAATCAATCTCACATGCAATCGCGTTTTTTTCTTCATGGTGAGACTGGCTAGTATTTTTTTCATTTACTAGCTCATTATAGCAATGCCAGAACGTGTAATGAGCTTCGCGAGATACAGCTGACTCTGTCTCCTCTTCTCTACGTTTTTTAGCCGTTGTTGAAGATGAACTGCTACTGGAGGACTCATCGTAAGACATTGTTAAATATTTTAATAAAATCTTCTGGCGAGCTCTTTCGGCTTTAACTACCCCCAAGTAATTTGTTTTGAATCTCGGGTCTAGATAAGTAGAACTTAAGTAGTTAAAGTCGTGAGTTAAGGAGTTGAAACGACTTTCTAATTCAGATTTTAACGAGGCCCGCATGTGTGGCAAATCTTTGCTCAGTTTCATCAAATACTTTTTTAAGCCAGCAACGTGAGGTATTACTTTCGACACGCAGGACAGACCGGAACTTGTTATTTTGGTTATTTCTTCAAAGGGTTTCAATAAATGGATGTATTGTTCCATCAAACACCACTGTTGAGCCTTCAAATTGGTGAGTGTATCATGATCAGCAACAAACAATGATATGGCCCGCTTTTGTTCTAACAGACGCTCCATCATATAAAAGGTGGAATTCCATCTCGTGCTGATATCTTGCACCAGCTGATGCTCGGGTAAATTTAGCTCTTTCTGAATTGCCAGCATTTTTTATTGAATTACGACTGAATGATTGAAGTGCGTAACAAGTCGTCTTCCAGTAGCAATCATTGTTGTCACTTCATCCTGGGCTTTGAGCGACTCGTATATGTATGCGTATGAATAAAACATTAGCAGAATTGTACTCAGCCAAACGAACATCCTTCACCATGTTAGCGCCACTGTCATAAATGAGTAAATGTATTTTACTATGCTGAATATCCCAGCGGTTCGCGATCCTTTGCGATGCACCAAACGGCAATGTTCGGCCGGATATCCGGATATCCTGTTATTCGGTATCCGACCAAACAGCTATCCGTTTCATGACTAGAAAATATGCTCAATTTGGCCGCCCCAAATATTTGGCCAAATACTTGCACACCTTGCAGGTCTTATTAGAACGCCCCTGGTGACAATGATTTGAGGAAAAAAGTTCCTATGACAGGGTACATGGAATGGCGCCCCTCCATAACTACGGTCCTGAATGGATTAGGTTAGAAACTTTTTCTGCTGGGCTATAGGCCTTTCTAGCAATTTTTTTGGTTACGTATAGTAAAACAAGAATTTTGGCTAACTGAAATTTTGCACTGTATGCATGCGAATTAACTGCCGGATCCAGCAGCGAACTGGCTTTGAGTGAGTGACTCAAGCGGGTAAGTCATGCGGCCAGCGGCCTGTCCCTATCTCTGTGTAATATGACTAATATAAAATCATGTATTTTACAAAATTCGATAGTTAAAAACAGGGCCGACATGATGTCAATTATACAATTTCACACGGACCTAAAAATTCAAAGAATTCTTGAGATTTGAAGCGATTTTTTGCTAATTATTCGATTTTTATCGAATTTTGTAAATCTGAGTTATGACTTTGCAGTGAATCATCTTGCTCCTAAGGGGAAGCTGGAGTCCGGCCTCTATTTGATTATTGAAAAAGTGCCAATTTTTAATCATCGATGTCTAGCTTGTTTTTTGAGATATTCAAACGCTGTAACCAGCGTTGAATTGAGCGTTTCACGGTGCATCCGAAAAAGTTTTCCATTTTGGAAGATTTTCACTTAATTTCAAAGTGCAGAGGAAAATGTTGGAGCACGTTAAATTTATTTTAAATCATGCAGTTTCTACAATTTTAAAGATAAAAAATTGTAGAGCAGCTTGCTTGAAAGATTATTCATGGGCAGAGAGCAGATAGATTCCAAAAGAGCCAATTTTGGAACATCTAAAAAGTTAGAAAATCTTACTTAATTTTTTTTTTCAATAACTTTTTTGATTTTCCGAAATTGGATTTTTCGGAAATTATCTGCCCTCTGCTCTTAAATACCTAAGCTTTCAAACAAACTGTTGTACGATTTTTTATCTTTAAAATGGTAGAAACTGCATAATTTACAATTTTTTAACATGCTCCGACTACAGTGGCGGAACTACAGGTGGGCCAGGGTGGGCCCCCTGGTGGAAATGAGGCTCGGAATAACTCGGAAGAAACATTTTAAAAGTTTTATTTTCTCTGAAAATTCCAAAAATCTCCGAAAATCTCTGAAAAAGTCTTAA
>JAZBGW010001117.1:0-11432 GCA_037464815.1 Mylabris variabilis
CTCATCACTAACTAGAATTCGGATTTCCGCTCCCTAGAGCGTGCCAGAGGAAACTAATTTCTAGAAAAATTTCAATCTAGCGTGAATCTCCGCTGTAACCATGTAGTTTTAACACAGGTTTGACTGTCAACAGACAAGTTGCTCTATACCGATAGTAAGCGAATGTTTAAAAATAACAGAGCATTTATTGACAGAGCTACGTTATTGCTAAAACGCAGGTGTTTGATTTTAGTGAATTTCTCCATGGAGACGGTTTCCCTCCGTTATTTTCCCACAGCAAATGAGGTGGTCAAAAAGACCCTTTTTTTTAGATTTGGTAGCAGTCCAGTCCGCCACTGTAGATGCGGCGATTTGTTGGATCGGTAGAAGAATAATTCGGGATATTTATAAGAGTTGTAAATTCCAACAAAGATACCACCATCCACTATTATTGTCTGTTTGTAACAACCGGGCGGTTTATGTCTTGATTATAGACGTTGTGTGTTTGTTAACACTTATGATTGGTGGTACAGATAATGATACCAAGTCAGCTTATCTGTCCATTGTCGACAATGACGTTGCACACGGTGTTATTATACAATGGCGGCTAACTGTACACGATATTATTACACGGCGCTACCGTTGATGATTTGTGATTATCCAATACAAATTAATCGGCGAACAGAATCCTAGTAGTTTAACTTATACCTATACCTCATTATTTCCAATGAATTTAATAAAATTATTTGCAGGTCAGTCAAATATTTATATCTAAATACAATAATATTAGATTGTTAAGGTAACCGTCATTGGTTGGTATACAGTCTATCTATACACCCATTCTGATTAACGTCTCGTCTTACATTATAGGCCTTTGTTAACAACAAGTTCCGCTCCTATTCACACTACACCATCGTCTCGGATTTTTTTGAATTTGTACGAAACCAAAAAGAATGAACGCTTAATCCTTTCAGATATACCGCGCACTAATATTGCTATTATTATCATTAGGTACTACTACTACTTCACCACCAACACCACCGTCATTTGGATGGAGTAATTCGAGATTTATTTAGAAAATCCACCGGTCTCTAATCAAAGGGATCGTCTCCAATAAGCCGACTTTTTTCGGCGTTCAAAAATCAAATTAATTCTTCACAATTCCACCGTGGATCAGCAGAGGCGGATTTAGTCTTCAAAAGGCCTCGATTTTTCGGGGCCCCATACAAGTGAATTGTATTTATTGTTCCGTTTGTAAAATTATAAACAATCATAAAGACAAAATCGCAGGAAAAATCAGTTCTTGCTTCCTTACAGAGGCAGGAATAGATCGATCAAACTAAGTTTGCCCACAAACCATGGATGCGCAATACATTAGAAGTGCAATAAAGCGTAGATATTCCCCCCCCCCTCTCCCTCTCTCTTACTGGTAATATATTCAAAAAAATAGACACGATCGGTTAAGTGGACTACTGTGAAAAATTTGTTTGGATGTGCCGACGTGGACAAACTTACGTTGATCTATCTATACTTAATTAATTTCTAGGTATACAGAAAACATATCGATAATGTTTCCGAAATGTATGCGATGTGGAACTTCATTTTCTTTAAGCATTTATGTAAGTATTTTGAAAAAAAAGCGAAACATTTTTATTTGTTTCGCAATAGAGTGGGAAAAGATGAAAATAATAATAATGATAATGTTATGAGTTGTGAGGATCTTTGAGTCGTTTTAAGTCATTTTATGCGAGCAGTTAATTCGAAAAAATCGTAAGGTTATTGAAGAAATTCTTTGCTTCAAATGAGGTACGATATCCTGATGATTTCGGTGAAATATTGTCCTAGTACTACCCTGCAAACATAGCAAATGTGGAGCAAAAATTTTGGATTTAAAAAAAAAATGAATTTAAGAAAATGATTATTCAGCTTGAATATCAGCAAAAATTAGATAAATTTCATCCTTTTGACGATACGATAACAAAATTTGCCAAAAACCGATGATTAAATATCTAGAAAAAAACATCTAAAAGTCTTGATTTTAAAATTGATAATATAGATAGCTCTAAAATCGTTAAAATGTGTCAACATTTGTTATCTTTTTTCAATTCACTAGCAAAATGCTAAAAATTGTCAATAATTCAGCTCAAGAACTCACCAAAAAATTCTAAACTGAATTCTAAAATGAAATAAAAGTGTCTGAGTCTCCTCCTTTTGACCACTTAAGAGCGAGAAATGCAAAAAAATTCTGTCACACCATAAAGTCCTCAAAATCATGGTTAAAAGTCAAATATACAATTTGAAGTTCGATTAAAAGTGACTCATTTAAAATGGCAACATTTACCGAAAAATGATGATTTGAGACAATAATGTCCCGAGATGTAGGGAGTCTTTTTTTACTCAAAAATATTTCTAAAAAAATTGCTAAGTATTTGAGTCCCATTTTTACAATGTTAAAGCAAAATTTCATGAAAATTGGTACCTAATTCAGAAAATCTTGCCTGCATTTCCTTGTATTTTACAATTCGGTAGCAAGATTTACTAGAAAGGCTGATACTTTAGAAGGAAATTATTTTAAAATTTAAACATAAATTAGAAAATTATCCTCAAAAAATAAAAAGTCAGGCGCCCCTCAAACTCAAGCGCTCAGGGCTAAAACGCCTCTGGATATGTACAGAGTGCTTTTTTTTTAAAAGTGATTAATTCTAATGAAACTCTTGCTAGCCGGCGAGCGATTCGAAAAATATTTCAAGGATTTGTAGTGGGGTTCCTGGAGAATGTTTTAGCAAAATTAGAAGTTGGGGAAAAAAAGATTGTTTTAGACAATGTCGCAACTTTTAAAAACTAGCAAAGCACGCAAAATGACTAAGAATGACTCGTAGACCTTCTAAACAGTAATTTTTTTCGCCTTCTCTATTGTATTCTAGAAAAAATTAGAAATATCCCTACCTATTCTAGAATGCAATGAAGAAAAACGAAAAAATCACTGCTGTAAGGGTCTATGAGCCATTCTTAATCGTTTTACGTTCTTTGCTCGTTTTTGTAAATTATGACAATAGTTTTTGACCAACTTCCAAATGAGCTACGAGGTTCTAATTTGACTAAGATGATCTTCAAACATCCTTCTATAAATGCTTGAAATATTTCTCAAATCGCTCGCCGGCTAGTAGGAGTTTCGTAAGAATTGACCACTTTAAAAAAAACTTCCTGTTTGTACAAAAAAAATTAATTATTTGTACTCAGATCCTCCACCAATGGCATGGGTATTATTGGAAAGCAGATAACAATAAGACAATACAATAATGAAATTGCATATAACTGTGAATTATGTATAATTGATGGGTTTTAAAAGTGGACGTTTTGTAGCATCAGTTGTTGATTTCTCACGGTCTCTACCGCCTTTTATCTATCGTTAATTTGTTTGCATGTTGTGTTCTACGATACGATAATAATAATATAATACGACTATTGTCGTTTTGTTACGTTATATCTACTTAGTTGAATAGACAGGCATAAGGAGAGTAGTAATATTTAAAACGTTCAATCGACTTAATTTGTTATTCAATCATGAATTATTTAAATGACTGACAAGTAGTTAAATCAATACATTTGAATCGGTTCTCCCCAATTACAAAAGTTATATGAACAGGCTTAAATTTCTTCAATAAACCTAAATTTCGCCTCTTATTTTGGAATACTTTATTGATAATATAATAATAAATTTCACAAACTTGAGAGGAATTCAAAAATTAGCGCTTGAGTCTACAACGTCACTGATTGGTTTTACTGTATTTATTCTAACAAATCACAGATTGCTCTAACTATAGAGGATTGTCATCAAATATTTGCTACACCCGCCATCTATTCGATTAATACTGAACTAGACGCTGCGGTTATCTACTTTGAAGCTGTACTACAGAGGACGCTACCCTTATTTTCAGAAAGCTTAAATTTTGTTTTTTGCATAAAAGAAACAGTTGAAAAATTGTAAAGGTTTAAAAAGTTTGGAAAAATTTGGTAGTCTCCAAAAAAAAAACGAAAAGCTTCTGATTTTATTTTTCATATATATAGTGTGAAAACACACGTGAAAATAATCTTATGAGCAAAGGTAAATCAGATAAAATGTAAACATGAAAACAGGAATCAATAGAAATGGAGAAATGCTTTAGTTAACAGTTCTGAAGCAGGAACTGACTCTGTTGAAAATCTGCAACTTTCCTTAATTCATCTACTTACACTCTAAGTGTAATTTGAAGAAAAATATTACTAAACAAGTTAGAAATAACAAGTTTTATTAAATTATTCTACATTCCCTCTTCTAACCGAATTACATTTCTTTTTAAATTTACAAACATTAATAAATAAAAAATAACAAAACCAGTTGTTGGAAGATGCTGATAAGTGCACCAATTCCTTTATTTTTACTAAAAAAAACCCTAATTAAGTGAATTTAGTGTTTTCGCTATATGCCGTATAATATGTGGTGGTACAGATTCAACAAGTACCCGATGAAATTGTGGATGTTTACACAAAGTACCCATTAAGGTTTTAGCATGCTTCCTCACATCTAAACTACCCTCTGATAGACTACTGGCACCGACAATAAAGAATTTCTCTCTTGTTTCTTTCGGTAATTGATAGACCTTATCACAACCAATCCGTCCAGCAATATCACTTAATAAACGTGTTGCAGCCGCTCGTACAATACAATTTTGATGTGTTGAACCTTTATTTGTGATAACAGCAACGACACGCGGTATTGATAGATTTAAACTCATTATATCCAAGGCGGCATTAGCATCACCCCTGAGAAATTTATTTGTATCAGCTGTACGTTGTAAGAGCGGACCGGCTAATTCTTCCAATTCCTACAAAATAAGCCATAAGAATTCAGTGATAATTACAAGGATTTAATCGATTTATCACCATATCTAAGCCTTTACGACTTGTTGCAAATACTTCACTGGCTGCCCGGCAAGCTGCTCGTGCCACCTGTGAACGCAAATTTCTGATATTCTTCGCCAAAGCTAAACAAACCCCATGGATTTGGACTTCTAAGACTTCCGGATGATGTTGGGCTAGTCGAGTCAAACAATTCAAGCCTTGCATCACCGTCTCCCAATCCGAACTATTCATTTGATTCAAGCCTTGTAATAGGGCTTCCTTCGGTCGACTATACGGCCGGATTTCCAACGGTTTCGACGATACACTCCTCTTTAACGAGCCCCTCGAGTAAATGCTGCGTCGATTCAAACGTTTCGGTGTATCATCGTCGGGTTGTTTTGCCGGACTTTGTTCGGATGATGTTACAGAACCTGGTAGTGTTGTTTGAATTGGGGTTATTTGTTGTTGTTGTGGTGGTGGTGATTCCGGATAACGATAAGGCACAACATTAAAATTAATAATTTCGTTCAACGGCGGTGCAGAGTTGACACTTTTACGCTCGATTTCCGGTAGGATACGAGTTATATTCCCTTCAGAGCGCGATTTGGAACACTGATCGAAACTTCGACGATTCTCATTGAAATCAAACTCGTGCAGTGGACTATTTGGATGATCCTCTTGATGATCAACTTGATCGATACTTGACTCACGCTTTTCCGGGTCTTCACTTAAAGTAACCGAACTACCTGAAGATTGCCGCTGAAAAATCAAAAAAATTGAGAAATTTAAACAAAAAACATGTAATTATAGGGGAGACGTACAACGAAAGCGACGTCTTGATTTTCAGTTTCAGAATCAGCGATTATTTGAAAATTTGGCTCCGGTGATGGGGCGCTATTGTTGATTTCCTCCAAAGTTTCTTCGGAGACGCAGCGTTCAAGTACTTGATCTTTGAGATGGTGTTCAGGGGGTGGTGTGAAATATCCGGAAGATTCAGAGCCTGATGATCGAGGTGGCGGTGGTGCGGGTGGTTGTGGACTTGGTGGTTGTTGGGGTGAATCACGATTGACTACAGGTGAGTTTTCTGTACTTTCCAGTTTCGTTCTGTAATGCGATACAATAATATTTTCAATAAAAGAAAATTATTGGTTTATTATAGATGGATAAATCGATAAATGGATTGAATAGGACTGACTCACTGTGTAGCTTCATCCTTTTCTTCAATTACCCTAATTGATAAGGTTGCTGTAGTTTGTCTTGATTCTTCTGAGGGGGCTACAGCGTGTTTTCGTTTGAAACACGAACAACACATCCATGTAGTCCATTTTGGGTCTTGTGACGCCCATGCGTTGGTTTTTAAAGATTTTTCGAAAGGTTTCGAGAAAAACGCCGTATTTGTACACAACATTTTTTACGATTCCGACTTATTATTTTATTTATATTTTTTTTTTTGGTGTTTGTATGTTCTAAAAGCTTTGGCACACGATTGCTTCAAAACTAATTCCAAAGTGTGTTGGTCGCATTGATTATAATACCTGCTAGTTGTTAGCTGACCGGCGTCTCCACCCCCGCACCCATTTGCCCTCAAAATACCGCCATTCTTATAGAGCGGTCATAGGTCGATGGCAGAAATATAACTATAGCGTCATTATTTACTTATCGACTTTACCTATTTCCATTGTAAATTATATTGAAGAACAGAACTAAACTGACCACTTGCAATAGTAGCAAATGTGAATTTTTATGATTTTTTCCACCCTTAACGGTGACGATGGAAAAAATAGGGGTGACCTTATTAAAATTCACACGTCTATTAACACAAAAAGAAGGACGAAAATGATCGATAATTCACGCAATTAATTCACTGACAATTCATTCTTTCGTGTATTATGTTATTGTAACGCTTTGCTTTGGAAATTTTTCTTTCACTTTCTGGAAATATTGTGAATAGTTTACGTAGAATGCAAGGATATTTATCACCCACATGTTGACAATGAAACAGTTATAAAGTCGATAGCTTTACCGTTTTCCCAACCAGACGATTAACTCGATTGATTTTTTCGCTATATCCAAATGCCGGTTGAAGGAAAATCAACCCTTGGCGATTCGATTCTGAAGCAATTATGTACGAGTTTTAGTCCAGTTACCTTGAAGTTTTCAATAAATACTTTGAATAGAATAGAAGGTGCTATTTTCTCATAAATCAATACAGAATATTCCAAAGTTTAATTTGTATTTTATAATAAAATTTTGCAGTTACCACCCCTTATTTTCGTCTTTTGGTATATAGGGTATCGATTCTAAATATGATTAATACTATGAAACTCCTATTAGTTGACGAGTTATCCAAAAAATATATTTTAAGGATTTGTAGGGGTCTTTGGAGACCATTTTAGCAAAATTAGAACCTTGTTTTTATTTTCAAAAACTTGCCAATAGGAGATCGACACCCTGTATGCCATATTATTTATTTCTGTGTATTTAGTTTCTTTCTAGGCTTCCAATTTGTTCAAATTCGTGCTTATTCGTCTCGTATTCATGAAGAAACCCTACAATCTTAATCTTCCACAGTGAATCGACCTCTCAAATTAAGGTTATTGGGGCCATACAGAATGTCTCGTAGAAGTGTTAAATAAAATAAAATCTATAACGGGTGATTTATATAAAACCAAAAGTTTTTATGGCAACTTCCATTATTTCAAGTATCGATAGAGTAGTCCCTAGAGATCATTTTAACTAACTTAGAAATTCGTAGCTCTTTTGGAAATTTAGCAAAAAACGCTCGTTTTCGACAATGTCAAGATTTTCAAAAACGAGTTAAACACGAGTTAGAGGATTCGCTTTTCTCCATTTTTTTTCTGGAACAGGAGGGAATGTTTCGCATTTTTTCCACAATGTAATGAAGAAAAACGGAAAAATCAACGTTGTAGGGGTCTCCGAGTCGTTTTTAGTCATTTTAAATTGAGCGTTTTTTGACCAACTTCCCAATGATCTACGAGGTTCTAATTTTGCTTAAATAATCTCCAGGGACCCTCCTATAAATTCTTGAAATATTGTATAAATCGCCAAATAATTGGACTTGCCATAACAACTTTCCGCCTTACGTGAATCTCCCTGTATACAGAGTGTCTAGTGTAATGAATAAATGAGTAAGAAGGGCTTATCTTCTAAACCTTTGGGCTATTTTTAAAAGGAACACCGTGTACATTTTACAGTACAAACATGAATTCTAAATATTACAGTATGGTAGCTAGGACAGTTGCTATAAGTATCACTTACCTGCTGAAAGCTTCCTGAGCGATGACTGGTCCCGAATACCCATCGCTATGGTTCCGATTGTAGCGTAATTTCAATTTTGTGTCATTTGTATTGATTGGAATCGGTATACCGGATTTGAACCAAACACCGCTATTTTTCGTCGATGATCCGGTGGATGTTGTCGACGATCGACTTGATAACGAATAGGATGTAGGCTGATCATGCAATCGATTATTACCAATATTATTATTATTGTTATTATTATAGATCTGTTCCGATGAGAAACTTTTACGGAATTGATCATTATGCCGGAAACTTCGACGTTTCTGTGTTTCGTTACGTTGTCGATTTCTCGGCGGCGATGTTGATCGTCTTCTATCGCCGAATTTTTTATGGTTCTCTTCAAGAACATAGACCGGACACAGGGAGACTATATCGTGATATTTTCGATTAAAAAAATTCAAATTATTATCGTATTGTTTAAATGAATTCATACCTTTTTGACCGACGTTATCTAATTTTGGGAAATTCGTTCCATCTATCGTCCATATTCGTTCATTACTTGCACTCGATGATTCTTCCTACAATTAAACGAATTTTTGATCAAATCTAAATTTGTTTAAACAATAATGATATTACCACAAAAAAATTGTTTAAAGTTAAAGGTCGAAGAGTGTATAACCGACATAATAACATTCTAACAATACAGTTATTTTAAAATGATACAAACGCTAGTTGTTTTAGCAACTGTCTAGTGGTTGATCAATACAAACTGGCTAACAAATGACACCCTTTTCTAGACGACAGCACAGTAAAACTTTGCATGATTGACGCTAGTTGACGTCATAATAATTCATTTGCATGTATTGAAACATGTACAGAGCTTTTCAACCGAGACTACTCAGTTCATATGGCAACTCCCATTAATTGACGAGCCATTCGAAAAATATTTCAAGGATTTATGGGAGGTCCATAGAAACAATGCAGAAAAATCAGAATCTCTTAGCTCATTTGGAAGTTGGTCAAAAAACGCTCGAAAAAAAATCAATGTTAGGAGAATCATCGAGTGATTCTAAGTCATTTTTGACCGACTTCTAAACGAGCCACGACGTTCTAATTTTGACAAAATATTCTCTAGGCACTACCCTAAAAATCCTTGAAATATCTTTCGAACTGCTCGCCAATTAAAAGGAGTTGCCATAAGAACAAGGTGAAAAGCTCTATAAGCAAGTAAAAAGCGACTATCAAATAGAAGTATAAAAAAAGCACAAACTTACGCTATTTGAACTCTTCGACACATCTATATCGTAAGATGGGTTACTGTTAATATCAAACTCATGACGTAGATTACGTTTCCAATAATTATTCGATGGTAATTTAATCGAATTCAACGACATTGTTTTACGTATACTGATAACACCACCACACAACCAATCCAACTCCTCTTGTTCTCTAGGACTAGAATAACGAATATTACCATTAATATCTACCATTGGTAGCTGTTTCCTTGATAATCTATAATTAAAATCAACCAAATAAACAATTGAATATTTAATTAATTAGATCGAAACTACCTCGTCCGTATGATTCGTAAAAAATCTTGATAATCGTCACGATCCTTGGCGATATTTTTAATAATTTCCAAAATTCTACAATTACCGGTGATTTGTGCCAAACTAGCTAAGGCTTCAAGTGATGCCTGTTTAACAGCACGTCCTGTATCTTTCATACCATCAAATGCTAGTTGAACACCCCGATTTATATCAATATCTGAACTGGGGAAGATGCGCGATGTTGCTATCAAAATTTGTAAGATGCGTTCTTTTGGTTCGGTGATTGTTAAACTATCGAAAAATCGACGAGGTGATGTGTTCTGCATTAATTGAAGACTCAAACGGATGCTCTGCGATGATTCGATTTTTACTAAATTGTTACTGAAGAGCTGCATCGACTCGTCGAGCAGTTGGCGTTCAGTAGTTGTAATAATGAGTTGGAGAAGCTCCTGAATTGAGAAAGAAAAGGGAAAATTAGTCGGGAAATAACAGAAACCTTGGATTTGGAGGCTTAAGTTTATACAGGCTATTCCACCTAAAAGACAGCTCTGTGTTTTAGATTAATATTTTACTGCCAAACTTTGAAATATTGCTCTTTTGCTCTAGTGAAAAATATAAAAATTTTCGAGAAATTTCCCTGAATTTTCTTGAATTTTATATTTTATCCGAAATCACATCTTTGGTGTAAAAGAGAATAAAACCGACATAAAAAGCTATTTATGGTCTTCTAATTTGCTTGACGTTTATTTGGAGTAAAAATGAAAAGAAAAAAGTTTAAGGGTAGATATCTAATTTTGTTTTTCATGAAATTCGCTAGGTGAAAAAAACTTGTAAAAAATGGTGATTTCTTCCAGATCTAAAAAAATTAGGAAACTAAGAAAATTGTCCAGTAGGGGGAACATACTCGTTTCAAATTAAAATCGTGTAAAAGTGTGCCATTCCAGGGCACATTAAGAAGTAGCTCCTCGGCAGTTTAGTGGTTAAACATCTGCCTCTCACGCCGAGGTTTTGGGGTCTTGCCGGGGAGCCAGCGACGAAACAAAATTCACAAACCAACGACGGCGTGAGAGAGCCTATTAGGCATCAAGGGATGCCAAGATGCAAATCCAAACCTGCCCTGAAGTAATCCCAACATTTTTTCCGGGGCAGGGGCGGAAAAGTTCAAGGGAAAAAGGGGACATATTAAGATCTGAATGAGCTTTAACAGAAACAATTTTGGGTCCCATACATAAAGCTGAGGAGTGATTTTATCTGTGCTTTATATAAAATAATAACTAAAGATGTCTATTAAATCTAGAACTCTTATCCTCACAGAAAAAAAAAACGGGTAATTGATAGATGGTTTTGCTTAGTCTTATCACTTCATATGATGAGTTTCTATTTTGCTTCTAAAATATACCAAAAGATTGACTCTAATGCCAATTAATTGCCTTTTAATTGCTCAAATATTGATGATTTAAGACAAGAATGTCTTAAAACTAAACATTGACTGAAAAATTCATATTTTTGAAACTATTACCGCTGAAAAGTTGAAATTTGGAAATCAAATAGCACAAATGATGCAATTTCTATCAAACCTCAAAAAGTTTAATTGTCTTTCAGCGTTTAGCCGAAATGAATTTTTCTTTCACGCAATTTGAAATTTTCACTAAAAGTCAAAATAACTGAAAATTGTTAGCTTAGCCATACCGCCAAAGCCCTCATTGATTTAACCATAGAATTTAAAAATGCAATAAAAAAATGCCGTTTCATTTAAAATAA